>SMSQ01026088.1:156876-178860 GCA_019453375.1 Ctenoplectra terminalis
AAGTCATCGCTTATGTTAAACAGAAACACGCCATTTTCATCCTCGAGACTTCGAACTGTGAGGTTAGCGAACTCGCCGGAGGATCTTGCTACCTCTGCACGATCCCTCTAACCTTCCATATCTCGAATAATAGATTGTGTCCTCTGTTCGATCGCAAAACTCGAGGCTAGCAATAAACGGAAGATAAGAGGAAGATAAATTAGGGGAACCGGGTGTATTGGATGGCACGTTCCATTTATCGATCCAATGCACTATTAGATTGCTAATCCTATACACGATGTACTATTATTTTTCTCTTCGAAAACGAAGAAACGAAGCAATTTATTTATTAAAGCCGATCACATCTTCCTCTATTTTTCATAAAGCTCACCAAGGCTCATCATTTTTCCATCCCTATTTTAATACATTGTTCTATTTCGTTCTTAATTTTTTAAAATGCGCAACTTAATCAGTTAGTATCAAAGGGTTTATGCTACTAATATTATTAAAAACTGTAATAGAAAATTTGTAGGTTTCACATTATGTTTTCATTTAATAAAAATCAAGATTACTTAAACTCGTTGGATCTCACAAGTTCGACACCACAAGTGCTAAATAATATCGAAACGTATATTTCACCGTTGCTACGACTGCACAATGCTATCACTGATAATGCGTCAAATTCTCGACCGACACAAATATCACGTTATCTACAACTTCTAATACTTCGTCGGCTCGAATTAAGTTCCTCGGCTAGCGTTGTTCGCTATTAATAATTCGCCGTGGCTGATTCACCAAGTGACGCAAATGTCGCTAATCACTCGCTGTACCAATCGTTCGCCTATTAGTTAAGACTGCCTCGTAAAGAACTGCGCGAACATTATTCGCCAGGTATTTTTCCCTGCACAAAAAACGGGAATAATCGAAGGATTACATACTCCACTGACTTTTCCTCTCGTAATTCAATTACCGAGCTCTAGCTATTCTTTCGTCGCTACTTTTAGTATTACTCTCAACCTTATTATCTTCGAAACAATGCTCGCATATTTGAAAAGGAAAGAGAAAAAATAATTGTTAATCCGAAATTGCTAGCATAGATGTATAATTTCAATCGTGACAGAAGAAAATACGATTATATAAAAATGCAACTGAAAATTTCTATCCGTCGATGAGACGATTTAATTAGTTTCGAACACAATGTTCCACTCGCGCTTATATCCGGCATTTAAAAAAGCTTAGAACGCGACCGTGTACGAGCGGAATTGAAATGCAGACACGCTATCTAAAACATTCGCACGCGCAATCCGGATTACACCTGCATCGTCACTATTACTTGAACAGTTACACTTTCTCCTTAACGTCTGCCCGCCCCATAGCCACGGAGGAGAGAGCACGGCCATCGTACACGGGGAAATTATTGTTAAACGAGCTGCTGCTGTTACTCCTGCTGTTGCTTATTCAAAATATCCACTCTCTCTCCGTTGCAACTTAACGGCCACGCGATCGAGCATCGGGTTGGATGAAAAATATTCTTAGATAATATGCACCGTTTCGCCGGCGCATTTCCATAACGCGAACGTTCGCGAATATATTACGAAAGCGGCCGAGTGCAGAAACGATCGGTCCAATTATCATTTATTAATCATTCCTCAACTGAACCGGAGCGAATCGGGACCGAGTGATTTCCCACGTTCAGGTTCGACCACATGGATAGCTGATTCGTTGGTTTAGCCCTCTACATCTTGCATTTCGTTTGCTTAAACTTGTTTCCAATTTTTATTTGAAACTTTTGGAACCAATAATTGCTAAAAATTTTTAGGAATTTTTAGGATATTGCACGGAATGCAAATGATATGAAAAAATATACAAAGTATCTAAATTATAGTATTTTTTTATATCTTATAGGTGAAATAAGTTTCTATCATAATTCTATCTATTTTTTACTAATTTTTTCTTTTTCTTACCATATTCTTAAAAATATGAATTACCATAAAAATTCACAGTCCAATGATAAGTAAATAAAATAAGATTTAAGTAAATATAAGTGCACGGATATGAAACATCTAAGTCGTACGATGACACAGAGGGTTCAGTGTTTGATACATTTTTATCAAGTAAATTTTAATCGTATCGTTAAATGAAGACGGAGTTCGATGAGTTAGAAATTGCGTAGAAGCAAGGTGCACTATTAAAGTATGACCTAATCTAATATCTACCGTCGAAGAAACAAGGTATGAGCTATTCCGCAATTGATCGTTGGCTATTACTCCTATCTTAAGCGATAAAATGGCGAAATGGTTGTATACACTCGAGGCGCGATGACGCGCGCGAGCCTGATGCATAATACATCAACCGCTTTCTTTAATTCGTTGCATCTCGTAAAGCAAGACAACGAACGTTCGTATTACACGTAATTATGAATCAGTCTGTTTCGTATGCGCACTAGTTTCATACACTCACGTATCTATATGTCTAACAAATATAAACTTCTATATTTCATAATGCCAACGCTGGATCTAAAACTAGACGAACTTAAATTAGAAGAATTATTAAGAAACGAGATTGAAACATTGGAATAAAAAAGAAACATCTGTTTAAAAGTTTCATAGAGCTCCCCGTACTCGACCAAGAATTTTCCAAAATAAAGAGATTTGATCGAAAGAGTGTCGAGGAGCATAATTTTCCCATCGAGAATGCAATCGAACAAAGCAAAGATTATAATTACCGTGTGCGCGCGTCCGTATTCGTTGTTGTCGTTGCATTTCGACAAAAAGAATACACAACTTAATAATGAATTCGCGATACAATTTTCTAGACACGAACTGGCAATTTTCCCAGCGGTGCACGTTAATTGGAAGCCGAACGAAAGACTCGGTATCTGACCATGGCGACGCAAGAGACGCGCTGCAAACCGGTCGTGCACCAGGATTTCGAAACGTCGAAGAAAGCTCGGCTTAATCGAGATATCGAGGTCCCTCCGCGGCCTTGCGCGTTACAGGCCGCGATAAACGAGGTGACTGGCCGAGCCGGCTCTCGGACTTTCTTTTTAAAATCGCGTTCCCGCTGAAACGGCGACAAAAAGCCGAAATATCGGCAGCCTTTTTAACTCTTTTAACCAAAATTTGATTCCCTTGCACGAGAAAAACAACTTCGGTCGATTACAATTTTTCACTTTTTAAATTCTCAGCAAATAACGACGCTCGCCAATTTTATCTCACAGCGCCAATGTTTTTTTTATCGATAATAAAGTACTTTACAGAAATAGAAATCTTTTTTTTTTTTTTAATAAAACGAAAGCACCATTAAGACGAAAATAATCCGAAGATCGGTTCATGGAGAAGCGATCTCGCGAACGTCATCAAAAAACAATGCGGAAATTTTCTCCACAGCATCGAACAGAGATCGCCATTGTTTCGCCTAGCCAATTGTCTCTCCTGAACACACGAAAGTGTAAGAGGGGAACAGAGAAAGGAGCAGGATTAATTATAACGGGCTTCTTTCCACGCGTTAAACCGCCTCGACGGTCGATGCAAAATAAACGTCGCGGATTACGCCGTCGATGAAAGTCGAGAGAAACGCGCTCGATACACACCGAGCAGCAGACTATCCCGCGATGTTGCTTAATTAATCGCCTTTCGTGTCGTTAGCGTAGAAAAATGGCAGAACTCCGGTAATTTCTGTACGAAGTCTAATGGCTGATGGTTTCATTGTTCTCTGTAAGAACTTGAACACGCTGGTGGAAGATATTGTTTTTTTTCTTTTTTTTAAACTATTTGTGGGTGAATTTCAACCCTGAATTTTAACCCCTCGAAGTTACCGCAATCCCCTGTACTCGAGGGTATATTTACACCGCAACCCCTGACGCTACCTATTTCCGGAAGACGCAACTGGTTTGCAAAAGATTACCCTGAATAATGCAAAGATGCATAAATAGCGTAAATACGATGCTGAAAATAACTGGAACGTCGCCCACTCGTGTGATTTATAAATTTTAACAACAATCGGAAGAACGTAGCAAGTACTGCGAGTCAAACAAACATTGCGCAATTAACGTAAAAATACTTCGATCGGACCTAACGTTTCTAATTACGAATTTAGTTAAAACTTGATCAATACCATTTATCTCTTAGAACGGGCATCGCACGGGCATCGCACGTGTCGAAAACAGCCACGTTACCAAAGATGAAGAAGATCGCGTTTAGAAATAGTTATTACGCAGGACAACGGTACCCAGCAGCCATAAAGTTATTACGTCTCACAATAGAAATAAATATCGTATTTAGGGAATGGCGTGGTACAGAGCGTAACACGTGCCCGGTGTATCTACGCCATTTTCTAGAAACCGTCGATCCTTAATTCCGTTTTCTCTCGCCTAAACCAGGTTTCGGTCGAATCGTCGTTTATTTCATTCCCAACTGGCATCGACCCAATCGATCGTGTGTTTATATTTTTATCGAATCCCAACGCGGTTTCGGCACGGCGAGAAAAACTCACGATGCAGAGGAAACTGCAGCGTTCGAGGAGCACGCGCGCGAGATATCGAGGCAATGCACGTTCCGCCGCGTCCTTGAAATTCCAAATTCGCCCGCCATAACCGCTAGCGCGATCATTATGCATATAAGCGATCTATGCAAATCAGATTGTCGAATCGCGACTGAAAAGCGACGCGTTCGACGTACACCGTGTGATTTATCGTTCGTTCGTGGCTGTGTTTTCGTATCGGAACAGCGTTCAATTTATCCTTTAAATTATGTCGAATAAAAAAAAAACAAAAAAAATGAACAAAAAGAGAATAGTGAAAAATTGATTTCGTAACAAGACGCGTTACACGGTGGAACGGTTCTCGAGACGATGAATAGGTAGATCGATGGAGCATAGGGATGAATGAGAGACATTAAGTTGCATAGATTTGCTTAATTTCCAAGCAAACACGCCAGGAACCCTGATTACGCTGCAACGCAAATTTCCGTATCGATCCTGCGTCGACAGGCACGAGGATTCGTTCAACCGGCGAGGCCGGGTGAGAATAAACTTGCATAAAAAGTGAAGGTGACCGCCGGTGATTCATGGGGGCTGATGCCCTCGTTGTCTGGCATTCGGTTTATAGAGGACGGAGGTGGAGCAGGAGGTGGAGGGTCCTTGCAACTGACTCGTCCAAGTGGCGCTCGTTTGGGTTGGTCCGATCTAACTCTTTGTTTTTCCAGAAACGAAATCGCGATCGATCCATCGTATCTCGTAATTCTATCGAGATGACCTTCCCCCCTCCCCCCTCCTACCATGGTAAATATCGACGACTCCTCGGAATGAGATAGGCGAATGAAAATAAACAATTACCTTTTCGTAACAAAAATTGGACCGACCAAAAAAATTGGATCGATACGCAAAAAAGTAAAAGAAAAAAGTGCAGATAAAAAAGAAGTTGGAAAAAGAAGAGAGAAAAAGCGTTGTACGGTACAACGTCTCGAATGGAGCGTCGCAAGCGGAGCGCTCAGCCGCGCGACGCAATCTAATCGCGCGTACGGTGAACGCTGCGTGGTCTCGCGACCGAAAGATCCGACTCGGTGCACCTACCAGCGCGTCGAGTGGGGGTGGTACGACACGGCTGGGAGGGGAATGGTCGGCACTCTGACGCAGAACCGCCTGGCACTGTGTGCGGACCCACCGGTGGTGGGGAGTATACATAAACCGAACATAAACCAGGCATAAACTTCCCCCGGCGGGAGGACCTCTGCTACCCCCACCAAAAAACTTAGTCACTACCACGATCGAAGCTCACCGCCGGCGGACACGATCACGTATACACAGACACACATGACCGCGTCAGCCTTCTCGCATCAAACTCGAAGCCAGACGACATTGGGGCCAAGACGGCAGTCGCGAGTCTCACGCAGCGTGCAGTCAGTTTGCAGTCCGACACCGTAGCGATCAGACGTGCGTTTACTGCGCGGAGTCATACATCGTTCTATCTCGGCTAAAGTAATCGGACGATCGTTAAAAAAGGACCTGTCACAGTCCCGTAACAAGGCAGCTCCCTGTCATCTCTACTCGGCAACAGTTCAAGTTCATCGTGTTAAAAAAAAAAGAAAAAAAAACGAAAGGACAACCGAGTCCGGTGGATTCGCGTCTTTCGATAAAACGTATATCGTACTTTCACGCGAAAAACACGCTCAGTGCTATCGTTACACTTTTTCTACGTGTGCCTTTTTTTTTTCTTCTCTTTCTCATCGGAGAGAAAGAAGTATAACGATCGAACGGAGAAACGGATACATTGTTTGGTCGCAACGCTTGACACGTTACGACGCTCTGTTTCTATTTTTTGGTACTGTATCTTCGATTCTTGGTGTGATATAATACCCCACGATACACCGTCAACTCTCGAGGGATTCGCCTGGATTTACCCTAGGAAGAGGGAGAACGGTCTCGATCGCGAGCCGCGATAACAAGCGTTATTATGAGGGTTACTCTCGTTACGTTGGTTCGACGAACGGGATACTTCACGCTCAGCCAGTGACTACCTCCCGTGTCTCGCGGATAAACTATAATACACGTTCGAACGTTTTCTAATCGGCGAGTGCGGCGCACCTTCGAACCTCCAAGAGGCAAATTGGATCGCTGTTCCGTCGTTCGATCGTGTTCGACCGAATCTTTCAAAATTGGTGAGTAACAACGAATCCATTGTATCGCACGAATTTCATTCGACGATTCGAGCGTTCGGCTCCTATGTTTCGAATCGAGAACGATTCTCCGAGAAAACACAGGTGCGCGTGGATCAATTTCGCCGCTAGACCCTTGTTTTTTCCCCCCATGCGGAAACAAATACGATTACGCGTAACGCGGCCTTGTAATAGTTTGTAGAACGGTACGTTATCTTCTGGCAACTTGTCACGCGTCAGGACTTTGAACTAAAACTCGTGTGTCGCCGATACTGGTCGGAAATAACTATAGGCGGTACGTGTTATCCGAATCGTGCCGCGCCGATTTTCAATTTCGAGGAATCACCTCTCGAACCTACGTAAACTTTGCTTCGATGAATCGTCGCGTACTCGTGGTACGTCGAAGTGAACTTTCGACGGAACGTGACACGCGATATTTTTCGACCCAGTTTGTACGATAAATCGTACTTTTTCGCGCATGGATCATACATCGCGATTATCGATCCCGGCCAGCGATATTTTACGAAACGACCCTGAGTGGCCGAAGACTGACCTTCGAGAACGATTCGAGTGACGCAACGGCTGACTGCAATTCGCGGGCGCAATAAACTCGTGCGTTCATTGTTTTCGTTCCGATCAATTTCGCCTATCTTATCGGGGTATCGATGTCTGAATCACGAGCTCGTTTCTCGAGCGTCGATCGGTGATGAAACGAAAGAAAAAAAGTTGAATAAATAAAATAGAAAAACGTTTTTGAATCAAAGGCTGGGAAAAGAAACACGGAGATATTTTGATCGAGTATTCCGAGGAGGTACGGTGTTCCGATCCCCGAAGCGACCGAGAGGCGAGCACAGCGAGAAAAGGCTACACGCTTACGAAAGTCTCGTGCAACGCGTGAGCAACGCGGCAGCGGTCGTTGCGTCATTCGTGACGAAGCGAAGAGGACTCTGATCCTTATCTCTGTTCGCCACGGAGGTATCGTAACGTGCAACCGAACGATGTTGCTCGTTTTCGAAACGAGTTATATACGTGGCTTCAAAACACTACCATATTTTCGTGCTTGCACGATTTATGAAATTACGATTATTCCGTAAGTTCTGTTGGAGAAGTTTCGCGTGCTTTGCGTTTCCACGTGGGGTCGCCTCCCTTCTAGGACGAGCCGATCCGATCGCGACTCGATTCATCGCCACTCGATCCGATCGCGATCGTCGCTCGAAACGGGAACTACTCGGCCAACCTCCCTTCTCGGTCATGTTTTGCGCTCTGTATACCCCCCATCCACGATCGATCCCACTACTCTCCTCTTACCACCGCCGTCGCCGCCACCTTCTCTCTATCGTGGCCGAAGTGGGCCACGGCCTAATTTGCAGAACTCTCAACCTCGTCGTAGCGTAAAGCGTGTGTGCAATAAGCTTCACGGACTTGGAGCGAAGGGCACGCACGTGTACCAAGATACGCTGACTGGCTTCTGCTCGGTTAAACGCGAGTAGTTTCAAAGGCGGTCACGAATGCCGCGGCAGAGGTGGCAATGAGAACGAGAGGTGGATAAGTAATTTTGTATTTGTTAATTCAGTTTCGGTCTCTTGGGAATTATCGGGGGAGATAAGATTGAGAGAGCGTACTCGATGGTTCGATATCAAAGCTTAACACTTAAATAGCTAACATTGCAATAAATGCAGTATTTATCCGATTATCGTTAAGGTCGTTGAGGCTTAAAATAATTTATCTTTCGAGAGTTAACGTTTCGTCTGCAATTTTTCCTTGATAATTTTCCTTGATAATTTCATTGATATAAATAAAATAGTCGCACGTTTAAGCGTCGTTGCTCCGTTTTACGAAACGAATCTAAACTTCCAAAGTACCGACACCGTACCATTCCACGATTCGTAACTTCATAAAACTTGCATTTAGAACTCTCCGATGCACCAACGTTCGAAACTGTACGTTGCGCGTTATTACATCTACTTGCGTTATCGATACCGATGTTATCTGTCTCCGTACAATTTATATACGAATCAACGATCGTCTCGAACCCCCTTGATCCGGTTATCAAGAATCACGTCGCAACGTGACGCAACTGAGCGAATCTGGGGGTCATTACCATCCCACAGAGACGCGCGCCGATCCGGGACAGCTCGTTTCCCGAGGTGTCTGTGCTGCGTAAAATTTCCAGACCATATTGCGACGATTGAACGTATCGAACGATATCGACGAGGTCAGTCTGGGGGACTTAGCGGATTCGCATTGTGCGCGGTTCGTTATCTCGAGCGGTCGATCTAGATTGTTTGGTGTCACATCAATCCGGATTAGCGGTATCTACGGTTCGCGGAAATGCATGACGCGCTGGTATTATATTCGCGTGCATAGAGGCGCGCGAGCTCAGTACCAGTGCATGCATGGTCGACTACGAATCGTATATAACGAGTAACATACTCCCTAACCGATACTATTTCTTCTGTGTACGCGGAGGAACAGGATATACGTGTATCTCTGCTCGTATCTGTGCCCGTGTGTGGTGGTAGTCTCAGATATTGCGGATTGTGCATTGCGTCATCGTTCGTTCATCGATCACACGACGTTCGAAGGAAATCTTCGTAACGTTGCCCGGTGATAACTGAGCTTGGATTCGATTAACATTGTCAGGTAATAATTCTATTTATATCTCGTATCGCGAGTCTTTGCACGTTTTACGCAACGATGTGAAATATTAAAGGTGCATCGATGGGATTTTGTTTTCTTTTTTTTTTTCTTTTTCTTACTCCCTTTTCTTTCTTTTCTTTCTTTCCTTTGTTTTCTTTCTTTTCTTTCTTTTCTTTCTTTTTCATTCGTAATAGTTCGTAATTGTGGCCAATCGATTGTTACCGAGGTCTCATTGCCCGATTAACGTGATCAAACTCGTGGTTTATCAATCATATTAGGAAATATCAGACTCTGTTGTTCCCGATGACCTTTTCGCGTTTCTATTATGCAACGAAGGTGAATGGTCTAGCATAACACCGCGTGCACGTGTAGGAGTCACGTGGCGGGAGAGCATGCACAAAGAGAACAGCGGAGAGAGAAGGAGCGCACGCTAGCCTAGAACCGGCGCGCGCGAATTGCGCGAGCATTTCTATGCTATGCACCGCCAGTTGCATCACGCACCGCGTGTTATTTCTTAAGCTGGTCTCGCATTGCTTATCAGTCGATACACGCCCACTCTGTTGCTCTTCTATCTCTTCTACGATGTCCTACGCGGAGACTCGTCTTGACTTCTAGACGTTCCTTAGCGAGAAGCTCGGCCAGATTCGTTCGGGGTGAAAAGAAACGCGCGATCGAACCGTCTGCTCGTTGGTATCTGGTCCACGTGTTCGTTACGTAACCCTGGCGTTCGACACGGAAACGTTATATTCGCGAACGGACAACACGTTACCTCAGGTCACGTGTCGACGATCAGGAAACACGACCAGGCTATCCGACGATGCTCACGTGGAGCTCGTGAAAATTCAGATAAGCGGCAATTGCAACGAATGACGCGGCCAAAATACACTTTTGTACTTTGGTATTGTCTTTCTCGCCGTGGATATCGGTACCACCGATTTCGTTGTTGTTTGCCAGCGATAACGAGCAAAAACTATCGTTCACGCATCCTCGAAACTTGCCACCGAATTATCGCCGACGGAAATTATCGGAAATAGTATCGAATAGCCGGGTAGCGTAATTCAAGGTTGAAGTAGTATCGAAAGTAAAGATACCGGAGTATAATCAAGAGTGAAATTTACATTTCGGGTTGGTTTTATATGTAACAACCGGGGAAATAATAGGGCAATTAGGTGATTTCATGAATAAAGTCTATCGCATCTATCGCATCTCTCGCTCGACTTATTGCACAAGTTTAAAACAGACTCTGTTTAGATATAAATGAGCCGACTTATTGAATCGATCAACGTCCGTACCTTCGGTTCGTTGCTCGTTTATCTGACTGTTGTATTATTTCTCAGGCTCCTACTACGTCATTGTATACGCTAACCTCTATTCATCTTTAGATTTCAAGATCAGTTCGCTAATATATAACAGCGTATATCTTTTCCTTTCTTTTAACCGTGTCACGTGTAGACATTATGCTATGCAACCATACCATTTAACTGTACACAATGAGGTGTTCCCAAATCGAACAGGATACGTAAAACGGTAGCGTATCGGTGCATGAACGATGCATAGAAAGGCACGAGGGAAAAAACAACGAAAAAAAAAGAAAAAACAACAAAAAAAAAGAAAAAGAAAAGAAAAAGAAAATAGAAATAGAAAGAAAAAAGGTTGTCGATGCGCCTGTTCCTTTTTTTTCTATTTTCTTTTTCTTTTTTTTCCTTTTTTTTCCTTCTTTTTTTTTTTATTACTTTTCGGTTGACGGTCGCGTTATCACGGACCAATTGCATAATGAGCGGGAAACGAAATCGGAGACCGGTTCGAAATGCCTGTGTCGGTCCGATAACGGTATCAGCGGTCGGCTGTTACGTGAGCGCTGACCGCAATCGTAACACGCACGGCCAAGCGGTATCGAGTGGCTGGCATTGTGCACGTGCCTTTATGTACTGTACTTAAAGTTCGACGTACTCTCGAGAACTATTTCAGGCCCGCGCGCGTTTCTATCCCCGCATTTTTGGAACGCTCGCTCTCCACCGTATCGTCCCCCTCGGCGTTTCTTGTTTAAATACCGCCTGCCCGCGGTCTTTTGACCGCTAAAAATGTCTCGCGAAAAGATTCTTACAACCTTCAACCATATCGCTCTAATATCTTTCGTCTTTCCATTCTTTCCATTTCCCTCTCTCTCTCTCTCTCTCTTTCTCTCTTTCTTTTTTCCCCCTTCGCTTTGAAACGGCAAAAGCAACGAATGCTAATCGTTCCGTATAAGTATCTCCAGAGTTGTACCGATTATCTTAGACTCCGAAGGTTCCAAGAATCTTCAGAAGCCACGATTTCCTGTGTTACCTATTCGAGCAGATTCCTAGTCGATAAGCACGCCACGACTGAATGAAAGGAATTCGAACACGCCTCCTCTCGAATCTTATGTAACGATCCTGTACACGAGACAGGGAACGTCTCTACAACTGTAAATGGGTATATACACGTTGAAAAAGATTCTTCTGGTAGATGGAAACGACGTCCGAGAAACTCAACGATCGACACGTCGTTGAGCATGAGGAATTTGGTAACTCGCGTGTCCAGTTTCAGGGTAATGGGACGGGTAACGGTCGTGTCCTTAACACGCGTTGATAATAGAGTGGGAGGCGGGAGATTTGAAAGAGTTAACGTTAAAAAGTTAACCAAACAAAGAAACGAGAGGGGAAAGAAGAATGTCGACGATCGGTGGGATAGGCATTGTTGCAACTTTAGCGTTCGGTAAATTGACGAGCACGGTGCGAAGAACAGCGTGCTTCTGTCGTTACATAATCGTACGTCACGCGGCCAAGTTGATACGATTTGGAGCGGCGAAAAGAAAAGGACGCGGATGTACTCGCACGATCTTGTTTTTCGATGTTTCGCGATCATCGTATTCCGTTCTATCGGTCATCGGCCAGATGATACGTTATTATCGGACGATCCGTGATTTCCTGTTAGATCGGACGTGCAACGCCTTCGGCGAAAAGTGATACAGTGGGAGGGCGACACCGTGAAATATCGCGCGAATAAATTTCTGCGAAGAGCCGGAGCGGCCCGTTCGCGTTCGATCATTGCAGTTGCACGCCGTGTTCCTCGAAAAGCTGGCGTCAGAAGAAAAACAAATGCCTAGTTGGCGTCGGGTCAACGGATCGTCCCCTCGTCACGAGGGGATTTACAATTCGTACATCGAGATTATTAACGAGACAAATTACACCGACGCTATCTAGGCGTTCTAATAAATTCGCGAGATTACGAATCGGATCGTTTAAACATTCTCTTTCTTTTTTTTTTTTTTTTTATCTCCCGTCGTAGCAGAATTTTCCACGCATAATCAACGAGAAAAATAACGTGAAAAACAAGGCGCGAGAACGAGCTTGCTCAATCGTACGAAACGAGTACGAGCTCGAACGCATATTCGGAGGAAGATAAAAAGGCGCGTCGAATAAAAGGAAATGTTTCCAAGAAACGGGAGGGAAATAAATTTCCGCGTGCTCTACGTGTTCCAGAGAGAGAGAGAGAGAAAAAATAAAAAAAAGGAAAGAAATCGTCAGCAGCCGCGTGTATCTGTTCGGAACCGACGGCCACGTGCGCGGGCCGCAACTATTGCACAACCCGCAACGACGATTCTACACGTGCACGCGTGACAACGAAACCCGTGTCTCTGACACGCATAATCTTTTCTCCGCTTCGGAGGAATTAGTCAGCTACTCGTGATTGCCACCGTGCCACGTAACCATGCCTCTCCGTAACGACCGGAGAAGATAGGGCAGATAAGTTGCCTGCATCCTTCATGGAAATTTCATTTCGAGAGCGACGAGAACCCAACGAGATCTATTCTCTCGTTTCCCTTGTAAAAACACGCGAACGGCTAATTGATAAAAGGCTCGCGATATCATTTTTCCAACCGTGTTCTTTTTTTTTTTTTCTTTTTCTATTTTGTAACGTTATTAGCGACTCGGTTAACACGCCGCGTGGAACTCGGTAATTTTCGACAGCTTGCGAAACGCGACACGCCGCGTTGGGTGTCTTTAATCGGTACGCGTACCGATTAAAAATAGAAAATCCGCGAATCGGGAGAAAAAAAGAAAAAAAGAGGAAATTATGCAACTGCGTCGCAGGATCATTCATTGGAGTCGTTTGACCAAATCATTGCCCGTTATAAATAGCGCCGCGGAAACCAACGAGACTCATATTTATGGATTTCCCGTCGAACTTAATTCCCCAATGACGACAACGATGTTTACGATCATGCGGAATCAGTAACATAAATTCTTCTTTTTATTCGTAATATTTACTCGTAAAAATCAAGCATATACGTTTGCCCGTGTGCGTTCGCGTATACGTGTGTACGTATGTTGTCATTTAAATTACGTCACCAGTTACTTGGCTAGTGTCACATTGCGCAACCAGGCGACACGAGTCGGCCAGTGCACGTGACCCACGCGGATCGATTTAATTGCGATTCATAATTCAAGAATCGAACCGCGAATTCAGCGCGTTATTTTTGCAGCGTGGCACACGAGCGGATAACGCGTGTCAGCGATGCTCTTAAGCGGAAGGTGAAACGTGATTCTCGCAACGCGCGCAACACGTGTGCACCGCTTACGTCACGCAACGAGTTGCTGCGTCGCTGCGGCTCGCCACGGTTTACCGACCGCGATCCTTCAAATTCTAGCGGCGATATTTAATTTTTAAACGTGAAATAGCGAACTAGCGTCGATAGGTTTGTATGCATCGATCGATTCAAACTCCTGGCAGAACAATTATTCAGATTGCAAAGACGTTTAATAGAAATGTTGCTCGATAGGTCAAGAGTGGAATTTCATTTTTGTTCATCGATCCCAACATCCCATTAAACGCGAATCTCTCTCTCTCTCGAATGTATTCGAGATAGCAAGAGTATCTGTCATATACGCGTTAACACCGTCTCACTGTTTACGAGCATCGCGGTAACGTTATTGTTCCTTGGGAACGCGATTGTACGAGAAACGTAGACACGAGAGAGGAAGGAATAACGTTTAACGCAACTCACGCCGGTCGGATCAATTCCAACGCTTGCCCAATGCTACGTAATTATTTCGTGTGTGCGTGACGCGCGCCAAGGGTTCGCTATTATTATCTCCATGGAGAAATATTGACCCCGAGACATAGAACGAAAGCTACGCATACAATGATACCGACTATCGATACGATCTTCGCGTTACAGGCCGGTTTGCGCAAGCGAATACGAGTTTCGCCACGTTACCGCGTTTATAATTGCCGTTTTCCCGTCGCGGTGCTCGACTTTTGCACATTTTTATCGATCGTTCCAGGAAACTGTACAACCGTTAACGTTGCAAAATTATCCCGATCGGTATTCCTCGAGCGTTCGATAATTTCCCATTTTTCGAGCACCAACACCCCGTATATTATCCTCTAACGAATTGTTCGCCAACGTTTACGACGAGCGATAAAATTTTAGGCCGACCAACGTGACGCGCGAGCCTTAGCGTTAGTCCCCGATAAATTTTGCAGTTTCACGGGAAAGGGGCGACAACCTCGTCCCTCGTGATACGTTCCTGGTACATGCGCGCACGTGCGTGCGCGTTCGTCTGTATTAGCTTACACACGAGCGCGTCACGCGTACGAGCTCTCCGGCTCCCGTTAGTGCACGCTAATATACACGTAAAGAAACGTGTAATGGCTAAATATGACTCACCGAGAACGTGTCGTATATCCGAGCCGAGCGATTCGGTTCCTCCAAGTAACAGGGAAGAAGAGGAGGAGATCGTAGATTACCGATGATCGGGACGGGAAAAGTAATTTTTCTCTTTACCCGTAACGCATGAAAACGTCGTTAGGGCAGGCTTAAAATATTTCTCGAAGAGTATACTCTATCGGTCGCGTTGCGAAACGGAACGAAAATTATAAGGATACGTCGGACGGAAGAGCACGCGGATTCGATTTGAGAACGTGGTTAAGCGTTTCGTGGACTCGTGTTACGTGGACGGAAAATTGAATGATTCAATAGGAACTATTCGTAATCGTTTCGCGAAATTACGCGTGTATACCGGTGTAACAACAACGTAGGTTGGTGTGCGCTGTTTCCACATGCATTTCGTCACGACAGAAATTTTATGTGGGCGATGTTTTATGCTCTGGCAAAAATCATCGGATCGATACAACTGACTACGACGATATGAGTCACGCGAGCCCCTGTATACGTAACTAAGCGAGTGAAATTCCAGGTGATTGCTCAATTTCGAGCGGGCTTCGTGTCTAAGCCTGTACACCTCGTGGCATTGTAACGAGAATTAAGAACCCTGTTTACCGAACTCGACGCTCTACGATTCTTGTTCAGTCGCGGCTCGTCCGTAAGGGCTTTTAAGCGAAAGTTCCTATTTTATGTCGCGATTCCATCCGCTTTCCAAATAATTACCTTCGCTTGTATCAGAGATATCATTTTTTTTAAACGTTACTGATTTTCTTCTTTTTTTTTTTTTTTTCATTATTATTATTATTGTTACAACCTCGCTGTTACAAATTCTAATTAGCCACCACCGATTCCGAATACCTTTCATCTCTCGATTCGTACAATAAAATCCCCGGCGCGACATTTAAAAATTCTTTCCGTTGCCCTCTAGCGGTGAACTTCGAAAGCTGATTTTCAAGTGCGAAGCACAGAAATCGTAATCACGATATCTTCGTTACGAAACGTCGATATTAGTCTCGTTTTCCAGAAGCATCGAGTGGAACAGTTTGTGACTAACCGTGACGCAGTCAGCACGGTAGATAATTTAAGGTACAAGATACATAATCGATAGATGGAAGGACACGAGGCAGCCTCGGCAGATTATAAAACTGCGGCCAAGCGAGGTCATGGAGGCACGTTTCTCGGCCAGAAGTACGTGATTAGAAGAGATCCACGTACACGTTCGCGTATTTACCGAGATGGCAAGGGGCTTCCGCGATATAAGCGACTGACATTCACTTCTAACGAGCGCGTATAGCACGTGGATAGAGCGTGGATAGAGGAAAACGCACGCGTACGCGATGCAACGAGACCCTTATGTAATTCCCTGTCCGCGTGCTTCAACGGTTAATTCACGAGCTTGTTTCGACTTTTCGTTTTCTCTTTCCAACACACGTCACCATACCGTCGTTTGCTCGCGTTCGCGTTCCAAGTTCGATACCCTAGCTCACTCGAGTCGCGTATTATGTTTCACACCGGGGTTGAGCCGATGCGTGGCGTTAATTAAGAACCCGTCGAAAGATTAAGTTCGGGGGAAAGAAAAAAATATTCGAACCGAGAAATGGGCGATATTGAGATATCGAATATAAAAAAAAGAAGACGACCGATCGACAGATAGTTATTTAGAGAAAATAACGGTTGATCGCGGGAGAGTCCAAGGAATACCGGAAGTATGAATAATTGGGAAAAGCACGATGATACATACCTATTTATAGACGTGCTTGACGGAAGATAGTACCAGGCGTAATCCAATTTCATCTCGCTTCACGCGATAAGTACACACACCACACAACGAATTTTAGTCGCGCACGATTCTAATAAACGGGATACACACGATTCGAACGAATATTTCACTCGCGGAACGTTTCCTTTACGAACTTTTTATTAACAAAGTTATCACGCGCTTGGAAACGTTACGAACGAAACCCGGATCGACGCGCCTCCGATTATCGAAATTTCTCCTCCGATTCTCGAAATTTCTCCTCCGATTCTCGAATTGCGAAAATTCAAATTTCCATTGTTGCGCGCGTCGCCGCAGATGGCGCGATAGGCGCGAAATTTCGAATCGTTGATTTCTCTGGAATGCAAACTAGCTCGTTAATTTTAATTATAAATATTGGAATATAAAGCGTAATCGATCGGGGAAATTAAATTTAACCTTATTTTTGCATCGCACGACATTGATCCGTGTTTTCATAAGCCATAATCGTTCGAGGAATGAAACGTATCTTGCGTTTCCGTTTAACAGGCGCACATGCTGCCATGGTTTCAAAACTCGATCGTCGTTTTCGTATTACGAATACCGAAGGTTGAGTAAATAAGTGTTTCCACGACGCAGCCGTAAACAGCCGATAGCGTCGTTGCAGCACGTGGCACGTTTTGCACGAACACACGTGCTTCCTTACATAACTATCACCTCGTGCTCGGATTAATGTTCACACGTTTACAAATGATAGAAACGACACGAAAACTTCCGAGAATTTTAACGAACCGACGCAAAAACAACTTGTTTCTCGTTAGTCGCGAGGCTTTAGGAATAGGTGAATACGAGATCGATAATCGAATCCACTCGATTATTGTTCGTAGGTCGTGGATTATCGAGAGGCTCTTTTTTCTCCCTCTGACAGATTACGACAAAGTTACTAAATCAAGCGTTATCGTTCCCGACATTTATCGCGTCCAATTAACACGTTACGAGAATCAGTCGTGTAGTACTTGAACACATGATGACCGATTTGCGGAAATGATCGCACGGGTACTTACATAATTGTGCCGCGTGCTCGGAGCGAAACTCACGCGTAATATCATCTTTATATTCGTAAGAACAATGGCGGATCTGGACGTTCTTTGCTCACCGCTGGGGTCAAATATTATTTTATGAAACGATTCGAAAAATTTCTGAAAGTAAGTAATAACCTATAATTCGGGTTCGAATTGAAAAAAAGAAGGAACTGCGATACAAGAATAAACAAAATAACTAATAATTGCGTATCTTGTGTTTACACATTTGAAACGACAGATCATTTTCACCAAGATAGAACGATCGTTGGGTGTGGCGCCAAAATTTAAATTATTCAAACGAAGAAACGCAAGGATCGTCTTATTTAAATTATTCGAGACTATTCGAAACTATTCGCAAAGAGAGGGTGGCAAATTGCGGCCGGTAATGTTCGCCGGGTTCACTGACACCTTCGACCTTGGGGAGCCCGACCTTACCCAAGGCTATTTTGCGACTTCTCTTCGGCGTTGCCCGGACCGGTATTGTTGGCAGTGCGAGCACGTCTCTCGATCTCTCGGAATTCTTCACCTTTGGCCGTTCCGTGCCAGTCTCCCGTATAACGGTCACGAAAACTTCACGAGAAGAGACACTCTCTATGTTGTTGAACATGATCTCCTGTCACCACGCCCACGCGTGTCCAACGGAAAAGAAAAAAAGATCATCCTCGAGGATCTGAAATATGCGACGTATCTTCTGCACGCTGCTGGCATCGGGAATCGCTGTATAAACGATTTAACGCGCAAACAAGATGTTAAGGCAATGATCTTCGATGCACGCTCTACGAATACAAATTGACTCTTGATGTATACACAGTGTGCACCTTGAACGTACACTTAACGGCGCGTGACTATGCTACTTGGCAACCGTTCTCTCTTCCTTCACAGCTTTTTTTTTTTTTGTAATATTTGTTCTTACAGATAAGAAGCAGCGTAACGAGATAGTATACGCGGATAGCTTTATGTTGGATCGATCGCTCGACTTTGTCAGTAGTTAAAAAGACAACATTCCTGAGGTATTTTATGTTTTATTCAAACTGATCGATACAAATCTAATAAATACTCTTCGATTATTAGATTATCGTAAGAATAAGTCACGTTGTTTTTTCTACGCCTGTTCCCAAGGCGCGTGACGCAGGTGATTATCTAGGTGAATGAACAATCGTTCCGGGAAATTGCAATTATCGTTGAAGAGCTGTTCGACGTTGTATCAGTTATGACGATCGGTTTTCATAAGTATGCGTCACCGGATTAGCCAGGATGGTTAGATTACAGTTCTCCAACATGGACTCTGTTATAGTTATTACGATGGTGTGTCACGAGGAAGGAATGATCACATTGAATCACGTCGCGAATCGCGGTCGATCGAATTGGAGTCCCTCCGGTTGGAATCCAGAAAGGTAGGCCATGCGATAGGTACGGATCGTAATCTGAAACACCGTGTGTAATCGACGATCAAGGTAAAAAAAATGGCAGCCCAGGAGGTCAGCTATCGGTAGAAATCTTTCGAGATTGTTTTCCTTCTTCCTGATTCCGTATCGCGCGACCTTCTTTTGTAATGGTCCGTCACTCAACTGTTGCGTGACACTACCGCACAAGGACTACGTTTCATACGTGACCAGGATCACAAATGCGTTCGCTAGACCATGGATTTGCGTCACTTTAGATTAATAAATGTTCCATTGAAAACCTGGAAGGACCTTGCGTCGAAAATGGGCAGAAATTGCGATCGAATAAAGCAGTTGCGACGTATTTACCATTTTTGGTTCACGATGTCTATTCCCGTTTACGAATGACTACATTGGTTTCGAGAAATGCAGAATCATTCTAAACAAACAGTTATTAAACTTAAATATACTTGCCACCCCGATCTATTCGTGTCGTACGTGACTAGGCTGATATGTCACCGATCTGTACTCCTACCGTCGTCGTAATTGTTTGGCACGCAGCTCTAGTTTCGTCACCGCCATTAATAAACTCGTCCCGTGTATTGACTCGAGAATCGTTCTCCTTGCTATCTAACACTTCAACCGCCAAGATAATAAACGATCTTGTTAATTCCGTCGGATTAGTTCGCACGCGTTCCACGCCAAACTATTCATATTGTTACAAATCTTCATCGCTATCTATATCCTTTCAAAATTAATTTATCGCTTGTATTTCCTTCGTAGATGTACTAAGAAGACAAATTATGGTGGCAGAAATTGTCGCCCGCCAGAGTGGATCGCCCATCAATGGTGAGACCGCGTGTCTGAACAGCAACATGCCGGCCACCCACTCAATGGCGCACGCCGGTCACGGTGGCCACGGTGGCCACGATGCCCACGATGCCCACGGACCGTTGCCTCCAATGACTCATCCGGCGCACCACGGTGCCCCGATGAGCATGCAGCAGCAGCAGCAGCATCAGCATCAACCCCAGCACCAGCCGCCGCCGCAGCAGCAACAACCCCCGCAACACCATCACCATCACCAGCAGCAGCAGCAACAGATGCAGCAGCAGCAGTCGCACCTCCATCACGATGCCCAACAGGTGACACACCCAGAAAATTTCCCTCCGAACTTCGACATCAGAAAAGAGCTATTTTCTCAGCGCAAGCAACGGGAGTTCATTCCGGACAACAAGAAGGACGACAGCTACTGGGACCGTAGGAGACGCAACAACGAGGCTGCCAAGCGGTCCCGAGAGAAGAGGCGTTTCAACGACATGGTACTCGAGCAGCGAGTGATGGAGCTCAGCAAGGAGAATCACATCCTCAAGGCGCAGCTCGAGGCGATACGAGACAAGTTCGGTATATGCGGCGAGTCCGTGATCAGTACGGAACACGTGCTCGCAGCATTGCCCAGTGAACCGCCTATCAGCGTCAAAAGGCCAAAACTACCACCATCGGCGACTCTTCTATACGCTAGAACGCCAAGTCCTGTGCATACCTCCGTCATCCATCAACCAGTCAGTGGAGCACGATCGCCAAGGTCGCCAGCACAGCTCTACGTCCCCGAAACAACCACATATCCCGAGACGGAGAGCTTTCAATATCCTTATACTCATCCAGCGATGCACCTCGACACGACGAGCGCTTTGAACCTGTCTCGCGGTCGACGCGCTCAGTCACCGTTTGAGCTATCATCCGGAAGCGGAGACGAGGGTCCACAATTAGTGGTCAGCTCGCAACACCCAGCAGCTAACAACAGTCTGCCTCACAAATTGAGGCACAAGTCTCGCATCGGCGACAAAGACGCGGCCAGCGCGCTACTTGCACTTCAGGGTATCAAGCAAGAGCCAGGACCTAGGGCGTCACCCCCATGGGACAACGAAGGTTCCAGCGACGAACGCGACTCGGGCATTTCCTTGGGCGCCGAATGGACCGGGCCCAACGTGTCCACCGTTCCTGAGAGCGAGAGGGAAGTGAAATCGAGATTGGACCGTCTCGCCTCCGAAGTAGCCTCCCTTCAGTCGATACTCCGCATCGGGAAGCCAGCGGAGAGCAGTCTGGTCACGGGACACTCGTTACCCGTGAACGCCACCGTCAGTGGGCCATGAAAAGGGACGCTGAAGATCGTCTCCTCTTCGCGTCTGTCTTGGAGCGAGCACGCGAACAATCCAACACGTTGCTTCTCGAGCCGTGTACCGTGGCTCTTTTTGCGATCCTCAAACAGATCTTGAGAATCATCGAGGTGTACCAGATCGGACCTGACGGCGGCCAGAATGACGATTATTCCTCGTGTATCGTATCCACCACGAGAGATGAAGACAAAGACTTTCCTCGATCGATGATCGAGCGCGCGAACGTTTCAACAAGTGTGATGATGGTTAGTTGGTAATAGGAAGTAGTAGTCACGCGATGATCGATCGATTTCATTCTTTTCTATAAACTGGTCTCGAGTGAGGGAGGAGACTGATAAAGAAAGGAGAGAAGTGTACATTTCTAGAACGACTACTATCGACTTTACAGTATTGGATCCGCGTGTACTTTGGTATCGGCCAATGTCGCGTGTAACAAATCATATACAGTTTTCTTATCAGTCAGATAACGATTAGAGATCGACTAGACGACACGTGTAAAAAGAATGGTATAAATTTTATCCGGAGGAGGAGAAAATTATTCGATTTTAGTCGAGCGAGTGTAAGGATCGGTCGAATCGACTGTCAAATGCTTTTTATCTTTTTTTCTTATTTTTTTTTTTTTTTTTTTTTTTTTTTTTTTTTTT
>SMSQ01026088.1:179167-229151 GCA_019453375.1 Ctenoplectra terminalis
AAAATGGTTTTTTTTTTTTTTTTTTTTTTTTTTTTTTTTTTTTTTTTTTTTTTTTTTCGTTTTCGGGATACTCTATTTTGCCAAAATGGGTTTCCCTTCACTGTCCACGGTATCGTAACGATGAATTAGATGATAAGGAAGATGCGACATCATAGGGTATAAGTAACTTATGCTATAAGACTTTCTTAAGCTATTTTCGTTTAATTATTATTATCATTATCGTCACTAGCGAGTTCATTTGCTGATTCAAAAATCGTGCAGCGACCAATCGAGCCGAGCGTTTATTGGCTACTGTACACTAGACTCGTTATCGTCCTTTATGGGCAGGAGAACGATCTCGTTAGTTCGAAGATCTTCGGACGATTCGTTTTTATTTATCCTCGTTGAATGAAAATTCGAATTATATCTCGCGACAAAACAAAGGAAAGAAAAAAAAGAAAAAAAAAAGAAATGACTTGGAAGATCTTCCTATTAACGAGTCTCGAGTTTCTCTTTGTGAAAATTACGAATTTATTTTCCAATTGATAATTGGTCGCGCAACCGGCTATCTCACTACCACCAATTATCCTTAACGATTTAATCACACTCGCATCGTTATCGCGAAAAGCAATAACACACTTGTATTATCATCCACGATCTCTTCTCTTTTCCAAAAATCACCCGGTCATGTTCACGTTGATCAATGTTTTCGTGGTGCAACTTTTGATACGTTAAACCAGGCAAAATTTCTCGAAGAGAGGCAAAGTGTTTATTGGTGTTTCACCGTGTGGCTTCGATTCCGGTTTATTTGCGCGTCCGACGATTCTTCTGTCGTTCTCGTCGAAGTCCCGCACGAGTGCGGTACTCGATATCTTTTCCTTGAAATTCAGCCTTGCCAGTTGGTCCACAAATAACGCGAATTACCATCTTGTGGAAGTCAATTGCGCCTCGAAACGTCGATCATTTATCCGGAACGTAGTTTCTTTTCAAGATATTCGACTATCAATCGCGTTCTTAGTCAGTGTCCTTTATTTTTCATCTTTTCTATAAACCATCTGCAGTCTTCTTTTTGTTTCTCTTTTTTTTTTTTATATATATATATTTCCGCTATTAGTGATTAATGCGATCACGTGTGTACATATGTATGTATAAGCGAGAAAGGATTGCGTGTGTATATTTCGGGTTTGTTTGGCGTTCCCTGGTGCTTCGTGCAATCGTCGAGAAGATTAGCTCGATAATCGAAGGGGCCAAGAAGTGAACGAGGCGCCGAGTTGTTTCGAGAGTTAATTTTTTCGTTTCTTTCTTCTCTCTGATCGTCGGGACGAAAGGTGGACCGCGAGATTTTTCGGGTACCGGAAATCACGCGGTATCCAAAGTATTAAGCGAGCCTATAGGTGTTATGTTATACATAGTGCACATATGCAAGGAGTATACATATATATATATACATATACGTATATACATATACATACGATATATATTTTTTTCAAATTAACGTATTTTTCGATATCGTGAGAGTATATGAGACGAACGGTCTCTGTTTTGTGCACGCGAGCGCGCGCATATGTGTATGTGTGTGTACATATACAACGCTTCTGTGTCATACATAAAGAAAGGGCATACACGATCCTTTATTAGATCGATTACCGCACCGAAGAAAACGAATCTGTCGGAAAGAAGAGAAAGCTGTCGAGAGCGCGCGCCGATCGAAGGGGATTTCTCTTTTCGAAATTTCTGGTGAACGCCAGAAGCGTCAATGGAATGCTCCATAAATCGATGTGATTCGAAAACGAGGATGAAAAAAAACCAAAGCGACGAATTGTCTCGAAGATCGTGATCGATTCGTTGTAACAATGTCTCTGTTAATATTTATTAAATTTGAAGAAGCGTAAGATTGTTCGAATCGTTCGATCGGTGCATCCGTTGACGCTTCCCGCCGTACATCAGTGTGATAAGCCACAAAACGTTAATCTAAAGCCACTATATTTGTAAATCATACCTTTATTTATTATTGTTAATCGTCTGTATGGAACCTCGCAAAATAGCGCTTCGATCAGAGAAAATAGGAAACGTAACATTGTAAGATCCTGTTTTTCCTTGTCGAAAATACTATTCTGATGGGGTTCTGCCTATGCCACGGGAAACAACTGCGCCAACGATGAATAATGGAGACGAACGAACGATTCAGCGCGTTATTTACTACTTGGACGCGACGATCGCACTACTTTCTGTGGCGTTTCTAACGTCGAACGGATTATTATGTGGACCGGAGGCTCAAAATTTTGATAGTTAGATCGTGTTCGAACACATCTCTGAGCAGATCAGACGTTGTTGTAGGTCTGCGGCGTTCACGTGTTTCTTAAGGTTTCTAAGACACATCACAAGACTGTATTAATCGTGATCGGCATTATTCGCGGAAGGATCTCGTATCTGTGTTTATTCCCCCTCCTTCTATACGCCCCCTTTACCCTCTTTTCACTCGTTTGTATTTTTTACGTTACTTTCCTCGCGTGAATTTTCTATATTTTATACGGCATGTTTATATTATTATTGTTGATAATTTTCTGCGAACGACCGCCGACAACGATGCTCGATGAATTAGTTTTTCCGTTTTACTGTCGCCGCTCAAACGTTTCACAGTTTTGCTCAGAGAGAAAAGGGAGTCGTTATAAAGATCACACTTTGGGTAGTGAGATAAGTTGTGTACAATTTAATGTTTCTTTTTTTTTTTTATTTTTTTTATCAACTGTCGGGCGGACGTGTTTGATTGTAACAGTTTAATTTAAATAATTTAAAATATATTTTTTTCTTTTCTTTTTTAATATTTTTTTGTTTAAATAAACGTGAAACGCATTCTTCACGACTAGATTGTCACGATATGCACCGTTTCGCAGTTGATTTACTGTAACATACCATGAGTGCCTATAATAACGAAGCTGAATGTTGTATCTCGCAGTCCGCAGTAAGGTTGCAGACTTTTTAACAGCCCGAGATTAAAAACACACGTTTATCCAGAGAGAAGACGATGTTTTAAGAACGAGAGGAACCCGTGTACATTGTAAATAAAAAATGTGTTAATTCGTGATCGGTCACGTATGTGATCACAGATAGGATGCCACGCGAACCGTGCGTATGTGGTGATCGTCGCTGGTTCTTACTCGCAAATTCCAAATAATCTTTTATCTCACGATTACTTGCCCACGAGGAAACGTTATCTTCGACCACGGCGACCATGAATCGATATTTGTACATAACTGCACCTTTCTTCTTTTCTTTTTTTCTTTTTGCCAAAAAGCACGCTACTCGTGTCGATGAAATTATGGCGCAGATATCGAAGGCGTTAACGAGCATCGGCCGGAGAAAGAACTTTTACTAATAACACTTCTGAACCATCGTATCTCTTCTAATATACTTTACTCTTGAAATAGCTTCTTTGAGGACGTTTCGAATACAGTTCCTATACAGTATGGTAAAGCGACTTAGAGACTCGGTCGACCGTTGTCCACGATAAACATGATTCCAAGACGAGTTTTGATCCTCCTTTCTCCGGCTGTACGGAGATATAAGTATTTAGATCTAAGGGACATATCCACAGCGTGTAGTGTACTTGTATATGAATACCGAAATAAATATTTTCAATGTTTTTGACAATACTCGATACCGTTTTGTTTATCATCTATGGTCCTTCCATTGAAAACTGTAAATTTACGCAACATAGAAAATCAAAAAACACATATTCGTATCTAAGAAACCATATATTTCATAGCAAACGTAATAGATGTAAAGATTAAAGTTACTAAACGGGTACCCAAAAGGATACACGATAGGTTTACAATGTCTATAAATATAGTTGCAGTAAATAGACATCACGCTTTAATATGACAAAAAAAATATATATATAAAAAATATACCATAAAGTTAATTTGTACAATCGTGAAGTATGACTGTCAAATCATGCAAGGATTGAACTAAAAAAAGAAAAAGAAAAAAAAATCGTAATCAGCACCGCTGATGAATTTACGATTGTTTAGAAAATATCTGCGTTAGAAAGTAAAAGAAGTACTGATGGTTCGACGACGTCCATGCTGCGTAAATATTACGAAGATGACAATCCACGCATCATTTTACTTCAATAATCGTATAATCTCTTCTTGATCTCTTCTTGAAATTACGTCTTTGCAACGATTCCAAGATAGGTGGGATAACAGCTCTTTTCACTTTAATCTAATTAAGAAGATTATTTTCGTTTTTTACATTTGGTTCTACCCCGACGTCTGCGCGACGAATTTGGACGAGTGTCTGTCTTCTTTGAAGATCTGTAAATAATTTGTGCATCGAAGAATCTGCCGTACTAATTAAAATCATAATGAAATTCCTTACCTATGAACCCTGTTCACCGACACGGAAGTGTGTTTCTTTAACGTCAAATGTTGTTGGACCAATTCCGCTAATTTACCTTGTTGAGCGAGCATCGAAAGAAAAGTACAGATAAATTCGTCGTAATTATGCGTTCTACGACAATCGTCGATCTGAAACAGAATAACATATTCGTGTAGCAATTCGTGTCTCAAATTTTATCCAAAAATATCGACAGACGCTTCAAAACATATTTACCTTGTACTTGTTCCTTTTATCGTTTTCGTCTTTCAAACTAGTCTCACAAATACTAATTTCGTGTTCCAAATTCTTCAATAAAGCTAGAAGATCTTTGGGTGCGAACGTGTGTGGTTCGAACAATTCTGGATATTTCGAACATAATTTCGGATCGATCTTTTCGACCTTCTTCTCTTCGGTAACGGTGTCCCCGTTACTTGTCTTTACTCTGGCATGAGGTATTCTAACTTCTCCCGACAGACAGACCTTCTTATGTAAGTGACCGCTATCGGAAACTAATCTTTTTCCATTTATATTAATGTTCCCAAGAGAACGACCTACTTGTGGACATAGATTTCATATACTGCTACCATACGGTGTAAGGACGTACCATACTAAGGAAACGAATAAAACAGTAGGCTGTATACGTACTTAAACCCGCCTCGTTCTTTTCATCCCCGGACACTCTGATTACGACGAACTTTTTGAAATCTTTTGTCGACGTCGGACTGCTTTGGCCAGAATTCCATCCCCATGCTATAAAACAAGATATTTATTTATTACAAAGAAGTACACGTTTCATTCTTGTTGCACGAAAGTAATCGTATTACAGTAACTTTTTCTGATAGTGATCGTGCGATGAGAAACGTTGCAAAAATGTTCAGAAAGGATAGGTCGAGTAACAGTACCTCTAAGGTGTCAAAGGAAACGAAATACGGGGGAATGTGTGAAAGACAAATAATACCATCAACCGAGCCACAGGAATTTTAGTCTGTTATACAACATCATACGTGACAGTGAAACGAAATGAGACTGATAGTTTTTATTCTCTGCTCTATTCTGTTCACGACCGGGTCGTCAAAATGTCCAGAACCAAGGAAACCTCATTCCACTAGTTGCACTATATTTTATAACTGTGTGAATCTACCCGATGGTGGTTACGTTTGGGTACCCAGTAAATGTACCGAAGGCTTGGTAAGATCATCATTGGGTTATTGTACATTCAATGATTGTAAAATATTTTCATTTGATTTCATTCTCAGATATTTCAACCGTATTTAAGAATATGTGTTCTACCCGGTGATTCCTGGGCATGCGATACACTATCGATAGAGTCATCCGTTATAACGAAAAGGTATGATATTCCTGAATTGATAAATCCAAACGAAAGTAGTTACTTGGGATCAACGGAAGATTCATGGAATTTTTCTGAACTTATTGATTCATCATATACCACCGATAGCATTCCTGATGATTCTGATCAAGAGATGGCAACTCCGTACCCATTGATTGAAATTGAAGAAACAAGTGAGAAAAAGGATGAATTAAACGCGGATAATGATTCCGTAATTAATAATATAACACAGGATGGTAATAAAAAACAGTATTCAATGCTGAATCAATTAATACATCATCTACTGATTTACAAACAAATTACTATTCCTCTGGAGTATTTAGCATCATCATTGTTATCTACACCGTCAAGACCTACTTCCAAATTGCCATTATCGAACTACCTTATACAAAATTACATTCAACAAAATAATAATTTACAGAACACCATTATAACTGGAGCAAAATTGCAAAACACAACTGATGACAGCATGGCTCTAAAAGAGAATGATGCAAATGAACCAATGTCAAATATAGAACATCCAAACAGTACGTCGATATTTGATAATTTAGAAAATGAAAACAGTATAATCTTAATTGCTGACAATGTTGGAAACAAACAATACTTAACTATCGACAAGTACAAATCATTGAGTTATCATTTGGATTCGCAATTCGTCCATGTTATTCCGTGTATAAAAAATGTTCGAATGCCGAATACAACCAATTGTGTTAAATATTATGTATGCGAACCAGAAATGCCTTTTGTTATAGAATATTCGTGTCCATTGTTCACGGCATTTAACAAATATTCAAGAACGTGTGATTCAGAAACATACAATAAGTGCGTAGAAAATAAAAATAAAAAAGTAAATTCTCCAGAAGGTGTTGGTAATATATTTCAGACAAATGAACCAAACAAAAACATATGTATGGAACACGGAAAAATAAAAGATCCCATGTCCGAATCGCGTTACTATATCTGTTATTCTCCTTCAGATAATTCACAAGGTATCAAGTCCATACGGATGACGTGTCCAAATGGTTTAATATTTTGCCAAAATAAGAAGGTGTGTACAACGAAGCGTCTCTGTAAATCATAAGAATATCCTCTCGCTTACCTTGTGTTGGAGAATTAAACGCGGACCCAATCTCGGACGACGTATCGGTACTAGATGAACTGTGCGCTGGTGATGTTTGGATTCTGAGAGGTGTGGCATAATCCAATGCACACATTACTACCTTTTCCATGCCGCTGAAACATTTATGTATATATTATATCTTCGTTTGAAAAATAGAATACTTTATAAATACGAATGTTATTAAATTTGTCTTTTACCTACTTCGATTCAGTCTTTCCAGAAGTTATACTTGAAGCTGGATCTTCTGTATCCGTTGTAGTATCACCGCTTCTTTCAACTGTAATGGTCGGCACTGTCGCAGATTCATCAATTTCTGATTTATTGGACAAAACATTTTCATCGTCAGTTTTGCTCTTTTTTTCATACGACTTATCGGAATCGTTCGAATTTTTTTCCGTTCCATCCTGATGACTTAATTTAACAAGCTGTTGCAATGCCTCTAATACTATTTGCCTATTAGTTTTCAACATAGTTAACTTGTGTGAAATAGCGAGACGTCGATCAGGAACAACGGCCATTAAATTAAATCTTATATCTTGCAATTGCTCCCCCGTTGCCATTCCTAAACGGTCTGTAATTACTCTTCTAAATTGTTCAGTCCATTCTTCGTGTTCCTTCCACGGACCATGGTCCATAGGATATGGTTTTAAACCATCCAATTCAAATAATCTACCATTAATTGGTACGTAGCTAACAAAGTGGAAAGCTTCCCCGGTAAATCTACCAGTCGAAACTCCGGTATTTTTATCCTGACGTCTCTTGGCTTGAGGCATTGCGTGCGAATTATGAGCACAAGCTAATTCAGGCGTATTACCAATTGCCCATCCTTTATTTTCTGGACACATACCGGATGTATGCATCTTCAATCTGGATAAAGTTGTACCCAAATGAATATTTGGGCAATTAAGTAGCACAGAGAGTAGCGCATGGGTTGCGCAGCTATTGGGCACAACCTATAAAATGATAGGTTATTCAGGAAACAGATTCTTACGTGTAAATAACACGTATAAAGTATCTTTATGGAAGTTATGGTACCTGTTGTGCAAAAAATATATTGTTAACAATCTCTTCATCCTTCACAAAACTTTCATCTTGTTCTACAACTTTACGCCTGGACCTTCTCTCTTCTATCCAACGAAATAGAAATATAAAACCGTACACTGGACCTTCTAATGATTTTTGCAGATCATATATTTCTTCCACTTGTACACCCTTTACTCCAAAATCCTCCAACAGCAATGTAAATAAACCTAGTGATATAAAATATTTTTTAATAAAATTTTTTTTTTTTTTTTTTTAATAGAGGTTTTGTTCGGTTTAATATTGGTGTTATAAAAAAATATAAATTTCAATGGTACGTCAAAATAAACTACTGTGTTCTGGTAATGCATTCAGATATTTTAACGTCAATAATTATTAAAATAACATACTCTCGTGATTGTTATTTTATACCTGGGTCACTTTCCAGTTCTAGCCAACCTTCCGTTAATCGATTTATATCAACTGGCATTCTGTGTTGAGTGTCAAAATCAACACTTAAAAAAATTTCACATCCTTCTAAAAATTTTATTATACTATGACAATTAATGGCGCCATATTACATCAAAACACATATCATGTGACCTAGTCACATAGTAAAAAAAAGCCTAAAGAAGTGTTAAAGCAATTTCCAATTTTTATACTTTTTATTCGTTTTAGACCCAGGTAGTTATTTTATTGCAATTTATTCCTATTTGATGAAACAAAGTAGCTGTTCAAAAACTCTTTCGTTTCGAGTTGAAAAAAAAAAAAATTGTATCTACATCTCATGTAAAACGACCATAAAATTTGGTCCAAAAAAAATTAAGTTGAGGAATGAACATTATTCTGTACCACTTTTAAAAAAAAGTTTTACATTGTACGTATTTGTGTTCATACATAAATCTATGAGCAAAAATATAATTTATTTTAATTTATTTCACCGGATATGTATGATTATATGCATACAGATTGACAGTAGCGCATTCTGTTAACAATTCCAACAAAATCCTTTGAATGATACTTTAGCTACGTATGTTAGGTAGAAATAATTTATGCATTCGATAAGTTCGAATTGAAACGAATAATTATTATGAATATTTTTACATTAACGATTGGTTTCTTGTTGTTCGTTTATTTATCGAATTGTACATTGTCACCACCCAAAGATAAAAATAGTAAAAAAAGTAAAGGAAAAATTGAAAATAAGGTAGAGAAAACAGCATTAGAAAAAATTATTTTCGAACAGCATATTTATGTTTTAACTTTGTTTATATTTGGGTTGCAGAAAGGTCCTGTGGAACAAGACGTTTTTAGCAAGATATTGGTTGTCAAGCATCCCAAAGTACACGATATTATTCGAGAGTCAGGATTTTATTGTTCCAATACAACTCGTCGACGATTTCCAGGAGAAGTTTTAGGATATATTACTCCTGTAAGTTCATTAATTTTTGTCAAACAAATTTTAGAGTAAGAATATTTAATAACGAAATATATTTTGTTTTTACAGTGGAATAATAATGGGCTCGAAGTCTCCAAAATATTTCATGGAAAATTCACAGTGGTATCGCCAGTATGGTTGGCATTTCCAGAAGGTAGCGCATCGACGTATAAACTCTCGACTCATGATGTTCAAAAGAAATGGTTGAAAGAAATGAGAGCGGCAAATAATGAAGGCCACTATGTAAAAAGTATATTAACTTTTCGATATAATATTAGTTATATAACACCAATGACAAATAAATATTTAATTGCTACTTACAGTTTTACCAAGAGTATTGTTTGAACACTGGTCAGTTAACGATATCATGGGGTTATACAGTGATACGCACAAACAAGTTACGTTAATTTCAGCATTGGTAGACACAGCAAAGGTATTCACAAAAATGTACACCGTACATTAAACATTTACAATATTGCGTAACAATTATGATATAATGTTCCAGAACTACCATTTTGATGGATATGTATTGGAAATCTGGAACCAGTTTGTATTAACAGGCGTGGACACTCAAATTGTTATAGCGTTGATTCAGTTTATTGCTCATCAATTGAAAAACAACAAGTTGGATACAATTTTAGCAGTGCCACCATCAAGGGGGTACGTTCTGTCTTGGTATTCCTTATTGTAGCTAGGTTACTATTATTTTTACACAGTATGTGATTTCCGAAGGAGCAAAAAATTCTAGGGAAGAATATCAAGAAATTGTACATGTAATTTGTTTTTTAATCTTCCAGCCCAAGTGTTCAATTGTTTAACAAAGATCATTTCGATCAGTTATCACCATATGTAAAAGCATTCTCTTTAATGACTTATGACTATTCGAGTATTCAACGTCCTGGACCTAATAGTCCTGTTGAGTGGGCAAGGGAATGTGTAAAATTATTAGTACCTGAACAGGGTCCGAAAAGAGCTCAAATATTGTTAGGTCTTAATTTCTATGGATACAATTACACACCCGAAGGTGGGGGAGCCATCTTAGGTTCAGATTATCTGAAAATTCTTGAGTCCTTTAAAGGGAAAATTCAGTGGGACGATAACAGCAAAGAACATTTTTTTGAGTCAAAGTAAGATACAGGATTATAAAAGCATTTATAGTTTAGGTTAAACTGTTTTAGTCTAGGATGAAATTTGGGGATGTATTTCAGGTCATCGGGCAGTGGAATTATTTTTTATCCCACATTATATTCTATTTTGCATCGACTGGATCTTGCAGCAGAATTGGGTACAGGTATATCTATTTGGGAGCTTGGTCAGGGATTACATTATTTTTACGATTTATTGTGATCCTTTTCATATACATATATTATAAATATATTTGATATTAAAAAAATAAAAAAAATTTACCAATTATAGACTACACGTACAAATAAATATTCAGTCTTAATATTAAACAATGAAATTCTTGTCGTGTATTTAAGTGTAATTATTCCTAATAATACTCATATTCACGGTTGAGGCAATATTTGTCATTACTCTGTTGTACTTTAAATCGTATGTTATTTACTAAACGCTGACGAATCACTACGCGTTAGTGTACGTAAGTTTCTTTGGACATTACTGTGGCATTGTTGTTGTTCTTCAATACTTGCTTTTCATCTCTTCCTTTGAACGTCATCATAGACTGAGGTCCACGTATAATATGATACATTAAGGCCCAGCACAATTTTGCTGGCAACAAGCTTCCATAGAAAATAACATGGTAATTAATTCTTTTTCTAAGATTAGCTGGAATATAAGAAGATCTATGTAACTTACCATTTGAGTGGTAAGAGGTACCTAACCGATCCAGGCAGCACAACCGTTATTTGATTCGCTAATATTCCAAATACAACTTCCTGTGCAACATACTCAGGTTCCAACATTGGCATCAGTCTGTAATTCATAAATTCTTACGTACCAAATTGCCGTAATAAAAACTAACGTACTCTAAATCCCACAGCATACCTGGGTTTCACCCCATGGAACATTCCAGTATTGATAAAATAAGGACAAACTAAGGTGGCGTGAATTCCATCGTAACCATGTGCCTAGTAATAACGCAATAAATTTATTTATTTCCGTATGATTATAAAAAATAAATAGCAAAAAGTAATTAAAAAATGTATTCACTTTAAGCTCAGTGAAGAGACTCTCGTGATAGCCGATAGCCGCAAATTTAGTCCCCGAATAATCCGTACAGTTGTAGGTACCTAAGAGTCCTGCCACGCTTGCCACAGTCACGATGTGGCCGTGATTGTTTTTCATCATATCCCTCATGAATGCTTTGGTAATCTGTTGAATGTAAATGTTGCCTGAATACCTTCGATTCATCATTGTTCACCTTAACTTACCCAATAGTGGGACAGAATGTTCACTCTGTAAGTCCGCTCGATCTCTTCGTCTGGTAACTCCCAAAGCGTTTTACCGTACACGTAGCCTGCGTTGTTTATTAACAGCGTTATCTAAATATTATTATACGTTAATTACAATTAATTGCACAGGAATTAAGAATATGATATTACTTACAGAACCGACTTCGATCTGCACAATTTTCGCCATTCTGTAGACTTCTTCTCTGCTGGTGATGTCACAATAGTAACCCCAACATTTTCCTCCATCTCGTCTGATTTCTTGAACCGTATCCTCTAATCCTGTAAGTTGATAAGAATATGGATAATTAATTAATTGACGATATCTGGGTATATCAGGACTTGCCAGTTCTATTGATGTCCCAAACGACGACATGCGCTCCAAGTTTCGCCAGCTTGATGGCGATCAGTCGTCCAATTCCTCCTGCACCTCCTGTTATCAACGCGAGCTCTCCTTTTATGGATTTCGCACGATAACTTCGTGGAATGAACGTCAAAATGATGGCCTCGCTTATGTAAATAAACGCCATCCCAATAAATAGCACGAGATCGTATATTACGATGGTCCATTCTGGCAGCTCCATTTATATCCCTGAATCGCAAGAAAAATACATTTTCCTAATTTGGTAGTAGCATAAAAAGTGAAGCAAAATTATGCAACAACTTGTTTGCCCAAATAATTTATATCGATATAATTTCCAGTACGTTCCAATGATTGCATCGCACGAAATCAGACATTCACCAAACAATTACGTCATCGTGGATGTGTTTCTTTCTATTTTCTTCATTTAATTGGATCTTTCAACATAAACCGCATTTTGTACAACATATTTTAACATTATTACATCACTGATTTCCTTTTTTTTTTTTTTTTTTTTTTTTTTTTAATTTTATTTTATCTCTTTTTTTTTTTTTTTTTTTTTTTTTATTCTCTTCTTTCCTTTTTTTTTTTTTTTTTTTTTTTTTATTCTCTTCTTTCCTTTTTTTTTTTTTTTTTTTTTTTTTATTCTCTTCTTTCCTTTTTTTTTTTTTTTTTTTTTTTTTATTCTCTTCTTTCCTTTTTTTTTTTTTTTTTTTTTTTTTATTCTCTTCTTTCCTTTTTTTTTTTTTTTTTTTTTTTTTATTCTCTTCTTTCCTTTTTTTTTTTTTTTTTTTTTTTTTATTCTCTTCTTTCCTTTTTTTTTTTTTTTTTTTTTTTTTATTCTCTTCTTTCCTTTTTTTTTTTTTTTTTTTTTTTTTTTTTTTTTTTTTTTTTGTAAATGCGCTGCACGTTCACTTCCAGTTACCGCTGCACCCCTGATAAGGGACTAGTTCTGCTCATTTTTTGTTTTTCATTTTTGTAAGAAATAGAAATCAGTGGCCTGGTAAGTTTCAATGGTGAACAGAAGTTGCATGTATTACGGTATTTCTGTGCGAGTAGTGGTACACCGGTCTACAAGCCACAGATTTGCGGTTACCGTTGTTATTAAGTCCGGTCAATGCACCTAGTATACTCGCGCACGTTCACGGTTCCTTATGAGGGGCCAAGTAAGGATGCATCGTCTATAAAATTTATTCTACGATTGTCGTACACTTCTGTTTGAATATTTATCGCATCGATTATTTGCTGGGAAGGATTGTTTCACGCGAGACGCGAATATAGAAAGTGCCTCGATCTACCGGGCTTCCTCTACTTCCTCTTTTTTCCCCTTTTCGTTTCGAGCGTCGTTCACGAAATTAGAATTCTACTTTGATCCGAACGAATTTCGTCCAGAAATTCAAATGATTTCGTGCGTGCAAAGGAAAGGAAGTTTTTATACCTTTCGAACGTTAATTGAAAAAAAAAGAAAAAAAAGTTAGATGCCACCATTTCGTGCGGCGGTGTCTACAAGCGTTTCTATTTGATAACATCAACGGCTGGTTTATCCGGTGAAAGCCAGCTCGACAAATATGGAAAGTTATATGTGAGAAATACTAGGAAGTACAAAGAAAAATAAGACACTATTTTGGGGTTTTTAATTTCTGTTTAAAACCGTGTCCGCGTAAAGTTTCGCGCCAATATAGGGAGCCGTGACAACTTCGAATGCATTGTAAATCAATTTTACGATACTTAATAATATAAGAAACATAATAATAGTACTATTATCCTAATTATTAAATTTATTATCATCTAATAACCGTCACGTCAAAAATTAATTTTTACGATCTTCTTTTTCAACACTGTAAATCGATACTTTATCACAGAAATAATTATACTTTTTATCTATTTTATTACGTACTTGTTTCTTTAGTTCTTCAAGGAAAATAATTTTACACTTTTTCACTATGTTGCAGGCGGGTCGTTTAATTTAAAGTAACGCGCGAAACGAACATCCGGAACAGTCGACGAAGTCGTTTACCTCTTTGCTTTCCGAAGGAGCTTGCTGTTCTTGTTAGGCGCGAGAAACTGGCAAAAAAAAATGTGGATTTGAAAAATGGTTCCTTTTTCTTCTTTATATGCTTGCGTATCAGTTGATCGACCGGTGTTGACTGGCGCCGTATCTTCGGGTGCGTCCGAATTGCAAGACCCGCGATACTTCGCTGCGTACTTCAAGCTTTGCTCAGTGACGTAGCCGGAAACCCTCTTGGAAGGTACATATATACCGAGAGTGTGCTTCTATAATCCCCTCCTCTGTAGCCTCTGTTCTCCTGTCGCATTTATCACATCCTAAACAGTGATTCGTTTACCGATCACAAATCTGGAAAAAAATTAAAATAATTCTTCTGTCAGCCCTTAAGAGGATTATCAATTTTAAATGTTTATTTTTTTACCAACTTGATACATGGAAATAAATTTTATTTTGCAATAGTAGAGACATAACGAGATAATAAAGGATTGTATAAATTTATTTACATGGAGCCACAGCGGTTCCGATAATCTACTTAAGGGTTAATCTATTTTTTAATACCACCAATGTATATAGGTTTCGTTAGAGCTGGTTTTTTAATGAAAATTTGAAATTCAAAAAATAGGAAAATGCATAGAAGAATAGAAGATGATGACCCCAGCAGAACCTATTTTACGTACACCATTGGATTTACTATAGTACGGTATCCCACAAGATGCACGAAACACGCGCTGCAGATTCCTAATACCCTAGGAAAGGCTTGTACCGCGTTTTATGGTGAAAGTTGCCTCTCTTCCTGCCTTTCCGACGCTGTCCTATCATTTCGTGTCGCGCCAGAATGGGTGCCTGCGTTTGGCCGAATCGGCTGTATATAGAGCATGAAGTAACACAGGAAAACAGGTTGCAGAAATACTTGTCCTCTACTAAGAAAATCGATAGATCGAGAGGTTTCCTTCTAGAATTACATATCTTTGAACTCGATTCAACTCCAGTACGATTATCTAATGTAACATTTTAAAAGTCTAGTGCCTCCCGTAGAAAGAATAAGATTTAAAGAAAGCAATTATCTTAATTAATATTGTCCTCTTCCTCTCCGAGGACAGGAAGACTATAGTATAACTAAGAAACAGTTAGTTACATTTCTTTTTTAATTTAGTAATTAACTAAATCTTCGTTTCCTCCGCCACCTTCGAAGTCCCAAAAAGACAATGTATTACGGGAAATTACGCGAGGTCATTGATTTGCAATCCATCAGACTGTGTTATTTTCCTTCGGATAGAAAGTTACGAGATCCAAGTGAATCCTCGAATTACGTGCGTGCAATGCAGATAAAGTATTATAATACCTAGGCTTACACAATCGACGCGGAAATTTATTTCGTACCTTGGCGCGAACACACGCAGACTTATACCAAGAAATGTCGAATATTGAACACTCGTTCCCGAGGATGATTCGCGAGCACGTACACGGATAATCGTTATTCGAATTACGAGTAAAGCCCAATTTGCACGAGGCGATTTTCGTAGATGTAAGCCTTGGAAGGTAGAAAGAATCACCGAATACTCGGTGAAAGGACAACTTTCAAGATCTAGGTCGCCGGTACTCCTTTCCTACAAATGAGAAGGAAGATAGAGAAATAGAAACATTATTATTACGCCGACGACCGGATTTTATATTCAGTTTCTAGTTCACGATATACGGAGGTTGAAGGAGGAAAAAAAAAAACTATGATTTCGTCTTTTTATATTTTTTCAACATCCTCTGCAGTTCAAGATGTTATGTATGTAAAGTAGCAATTTTCGAGGCAGATCGCGTTGTTTCTATTATCATTTTACATGGCTGGTAAATTCTACCATTTGAAAAGATACTTTTTCTAAAAGACCTTCGTCTGTTTCGATTGTCGTAAAAGATGAATCACGTGTTACGGAAAAAGAGACGCGGTACAATGACAAACCGACGTGACCGTTTCATTATCCATGCAACGCATTGCTCCTCGTAATGAGCCGTGCCTGAATTAATGAATAAATGAAAGATAAACAACTCCGTGAACGATTGTACACTTTTATCGTGTCCTTTGAAACAGACAGGACATAATAAGTTTCCTTTTATCGCTTATGGCGCTCAAGGATCAGCGCACGTGCCATGGAAACACGAATGTGATTCGTAAAAGTGATCAATTATATGGAGGATAATTCACGATGCAAGATATTATCCGTAATATTTTTTATCAAGAAGTACGAGTAACATTTTTTCATGTTTTTTAAAACAAAAAAATATGTACGGTAACATGTAACAGCTGTATGAAATTTAAATTCAATTCAGGATTGGAAAATGATCGAGTTTCCGGTATAGAGGCGCCATCTATTGGAGAAGAATTGATATTTCAAACATACCGACGTAGATTTCATATTTTGGTTTAAAAAAAGCATCGCTTAACGCAGAATAAATTATAAATCGAAATAATGTTCGCCTGAATTTTTGAAATTTTATAAGGACAAAATTTAGAAACGAAAACTGAATTTTGTAACACCAATTTGATTTATTAATTAAAAATGTATGCGCTGAATTAATGGATAATCTACAAGCTTAACGAACAGGAGATTATAATTTTTGAATATATTCATAAAATATGTAGGAACGTAGAAAACCAAAGTTCTGCTTCCAAATTACCAATATTTCTACATTCTCGTATTTGCGCGTTGAATAATCGTCCAGTGGAGCAAAAAGCCACTTCGATGACGATCATCGAGGTCCACTCTACTCAGGTTTACCCAATGCGAATTTCAGTGAAAGTACATACTGACAATAATTTCGTAATTTTTATTCTTTTAGACACCTCGAACTCTGAATGACGGTTTCACTTGGATCGGCCACCTCCGAGAGACTCTTCGGCTACCTNGAAATTAATATTAAAAAATTCCCTTAGGACCAATGGACGCAATCTGGGAGCTCAAGTAACGAAGGGGACACGCCGGAGGGCTGAGGAACCGAAGGAGACCCAAGGAAATAGGTAGTTGATCGATGCACGTGCAATTACCAAGCTCGTATTAACGTTCGTTGCCTGTGTTCCTCAGTTGATGCGCGCAGACTGTTGCTGGAGATCGTCCAGAGGGTAAAGGCGTACCGGAGCCGCCGTTTCATTCAGTACACCGACGACCGTAGTGCCGGTGAGACGAGTATATATCTTGTTCCGCCGACGACTTTCGCATAGGTACGCACTTTCGTGCACCTTCGTGCCTCACTCTTTCCCCGTTCTCTTCGTGTTCCGTCTGCCTTCGTCCGGGTAACGCGAGTGTCTGCAACGAGAACGCCGGAAGAACCTCACGTTCCATAGTAAGATCCTTAGCTTGTTTACAGATTTTTTGTTTTTTATTCCATTTCATTCTTTCTTTCTTCCGTTTCTGTTCGGTTGGGGAAAAAATTTGCTAAAAAATTTTCACGGTGCAAGGAAGTTTGTAAAGATGGAAACAGATCGGCAAGGAAGACTTACAGCGGCTACAAATTGAATTCGTGCATTAACAGCGCTCGATAATCTGCTGAGAGCGGACACTTTTGAAAGTGGTCCCTTGATTTCTCGAGTCGAGTTTCGAATTCGCTCGCTTTTAATGATTCAATCGTATATTTATTCGTTTTTCTTTTTTTTTTTTTTTGTCGTTCCTTTTTCTTCGTCTCATCTTATTTCCGTGATAGTTGGTAAAAACTATGTTTGTACCGCTCTAATCGAACGATTCACCTTCAATTTCTTACAATGGAATAAAAACCAATGGACATATTACGTCTAGGATAGATCAATATTTCTCGTGTCATCTGTCGAACCATCCGTTTAGTTGTAAACTAGGCAGAATAATTCAATGATCATCAATTAGAAAGAAAACGTCATTCGTAGTCGAATTAATAAAAAGTCTCGCGTGCAAGGATCGTGTCACGCGACTATTTGCCACGACCACTTTATTATTACCCGCTGTTGCATTTTACTGTTCCTCGTTGACGCTTGATTGTGTTTCTCTGATACGCGCAGCGTAACAGAAAAATTTTCCTCTAATTGAAAACATCAATTTACCAATAATGACTCTATGAACTGGAGTATTCTAATAAATTAAAAGAGAAAAGAATCGATCCCTCCGAAAAATGTGATCCGTTTCCGAGAAATTTGTAAGACGCTATAATTAAAACAATTCTGCTTGATCATTAATGTTGTTCGTCAATGATGCGATACAAAAAATTCATTTACAACAACAGACAAATATAACAAATATAGATGATAGCAAGCGTGAAGTCACTGACAATTACCGGCTATTCGTCGAAGCAATTTTCATTATTCGCCTCGTTATGTTCCGTATCACGATCTCGGAGCTGCGTATTATCTTGTTTTTCTTGCACCAAACACGTACAAGTACCAAACATAATAAGATCGTTGTGGGACAAAAATAAAATAGGCCGATTTCGTTTCTTTGCTACCAGTTCCTCGTTCTCAACGAAACAATTTCACGTAACGATAACATCTCATCTTCGTTTTCACTCCGTATAGACATATCGTTTTATCGACGATCATTTAGATAATCGAAAGTGAATTTCGCGTTTTACAAAACGAAACAAATCTCAGCAACCGGAAAAATCGTATTACGATGAACAAGTTGTATTAAGTCATCCCGTAACTGATGCTTCTTGACGTTAACTTCCAGTGGAAGATATTAATACTTTTATTTTTATCATAGTCTCCCGTCTTTTACGAGACGACTTAATATATTTCAATAGGAAAACGAATGGAAACGTTTTTGTTCCGAAGCATTCGAGAAACGAAACGCTTTTACTTTCGTTTGCGAGGTACAAAGTTCAGGAGACGTCTTAGATCCTTGAACGATTGTCCTCCTCTCTGGACGTCTTCTTTGCTACGAGGGCAAGAAGAAAGTGATACGAAATTCGGAGAAAGCGTACACTAGTTTCTATACTCGTGTTTACCGTTTTATTATACCATTGGAACAGCTAATGTAGATCTTTGATAAATCTGCGAACATTCTTTCCTTTATCATCATTGTTTATTCGTTTATTAAAAAAAAAAACAAGATTTAATTACGATCGGATGTTGTTTACATTTACCAGGTTACTCGTATCAGATTATCTTCTTGTTAATTAAAAATTCCTCTTATCCGATCGATGACAATTAAAGATAACGAACTACGAAATCGCAAAAAAGATGTTAAAGAAATATTAAATAGTTACAAAAAGTATTTACGTGTATCCATATTTTGTAATGGAACTTCTTTTCACCAAGTTATGCGTTTCATTTCTAGGATGCTAAATTTTGGTAGTTACATAAAAGTTTGTTTAAACGAGACGTCATTTAACATAATAAAAAATTTGCTAAAAAATTTTCACGGTGCAAGGAAGTTTGTAAAGATGGAAACAGATCGGCAAGGAAGACTTACAGCGGCTACAAATTGAATTCGTGCATTAACAGCGCTCGATAATCTGCTGAGAGCGGACACTTTTGAAAGTGGTCCCTTGATTTCTCGAGTCGAGTTTCGAATTCGCTCGCTTTTAATGATTCAATCGTATATTTATTCGTTTTTTTTTTTTTTTTTTTTTGTCGTTCCTTTTTCTTCGTCTCATCTTATTTCCGTGATAGTTGGTAAAAACTATGTTTGTACCGCTCTAATCGAACGATTCACCTTCAATTTCTTACAATGGAATAAAAACCAATGGACATATTGCGTCTAGGATAGATCAATATTTCTCGTGTCATCTGTCGAACCATCCGTTTAGTTGTAAACTAGGCAGAATAATTCAATGATCATCAATTAGAAAGAAAACGTCATTCGTAGTCGAATTAATAAAAAGTCTCGCGTGCAAGGATCGTGTCACGCGACTATTTGCCACGACCACTTTATTATTACCCGCTGTTGCATTTTACTGTTCCTCGTTGACGCTTGATTGTGTTTCTCTGATACGCGCAGCGTAACAGAAAAATTTTCCTCTAATTGAAAACATCAATTTACCAATAATGACTCTATGAACTGGAGTATTCTAATAAATTAAAAGAGAAAAGAATCGATCCCTCCGAAAAATGTGATCCGTTTCCGAGAAATTTGTAAGACGCTATAATTAAAACAATTCTGCGTGGTCATTAATGTTGTTCGTCAATGATGCGATACAAAAAATTCATTTACAACAACAGACAAATATAACAAATATAGATGATAGCAAGCGTGAAGTCACTGACAATTACCGGCTATTCGTCGAAGCAATTTTCATTATTCGCCTCGTTATGTTCCGTATCACGATCTCGGAGCTGCGTATTATCTTGTTTTTCTTGCACCAAACACGTACAAGTACCAAACATAATAAGATCGTTGTGGGACAAAAATAAAATAGGCCGATTTCGTTTCTTTGCTACCAGTTCCTCGTTCTCAACGAAACAATTTCACGTAACGATAACATCTCATCTTCGTTTTCACTCCGTATAGACATATCGTTTTATCGACGATCATTTAGATAATCGAAAGTGAATTTCGCGTTTTACAAAACGAAACAAATCTCAGCAACCGGAAAAATCGTATTACGATGAACAAGTTGTATTAAGTCATCCCGTAACTGATGCTTCTTGACGTTAACTTCCAGTGGAAGATATTAATACTTTTATTTTTATCATAGTCTCCCGTCTTTTACGAGACGACTTAATATATTTCAATAGGAAAACGAATGGAAACGTTTTTGTTCCGAAGCATTCGAGAAACGAAACGCTTTTACTTTCGTTTGCGAGGTACAAAGTTCAGGAGACGTCTTAGATCCTTGAACGATTGTCCTCCTCTCTGGACGTCTTCTTTGCTACGAGGGCAAGAAGAAAGTGATACGAAATTCGGAGAAAGCGTACACTAGTTTCTATACTCGTGTTTACCGTTTTATTATACCATTGGAACAGCTAATGTAGATCTTTGATAAATCTGCGAACATTCTTTCCTTTATCATCATTGTTTATTCGTTTATTAAAAAAAAAAACAAGATTTAATTACGATCGGATGTTGTTTACATTTACCAGGTTACTCGTATCAGATTATCTTCTTGTTAATTAAAAATTCCTCTTATCCGATCGATGACAATTAAAGATAACGAACTACGAAATCGCAAAAAAGATGTTAAAGAAATATTAAATAGTTACAAAAAGTATTTACGTGTATCCATATTTTGTAATGGAACTTCTTTTCACCAAGTTATGCGTTTCATTTCTAGGATGCTAAATTTTGGTAGTTACATAAAAGTTTGTTTAAACGAGACGTCATTTAACATTAATTGATCGGCACTCGTGTGGGCCAGATTCTTTTTTGTAAAATATACTTGTTCTCCTTCGTTGCATTGTTCTGTTTAACTACCTTTGCAATAAAAAAAATAGCATTCTTTTAAAAATACGAACCAATAAACAAACAGACATTTATTAAGCAACCTTATTACAGGGCTGTGTATGTATGCAAGTTAAATATTCAATATCTTATCTTCCAACGATAATTATAATTTTCAGAGAAGCTGAAAGTCGCGTATAAAAGCACCAGAGCCAACGTTTGCACCGGAGTGCCGTTTAGTTTCCGGCCATAGTCTGAGCAACGTCATTTTCTCCGGAAAACTTAATACACGTACCTCGTGAGCTGTGACGAGATATGACATCCTGATCGATCGACATCCTCGAATCGCAGAAGAGTCGCGTGTCGCGACAAAACCTTTCTTCAGTCGAACAAATTCGTCCAGGATTTTGGTGAAGAGAAACGTGCCAGCCATGTCGTTCCTCAGGTCCATCGGGGATCTGATCGGTTTCCTGATCCTTACCGTGGTGTCCATCTGCGAAAGCATCATCAGAACGTTCATCCCGGCGAAATACAAGATGAAGAGCATCGCTGGAGAGATCGCCCTGGTTACCGGGGGTGGAGGCGGTCTAGGAAGGCTGATCGCCCTTAGGCTGGCTAATTTAGGCGCCATCGTTGTCATCTGGGACGTTAATAAGGCCGGTGAGCACCAATTTATCCCTAAATTTTTAAGTTAAAACTCTCAATTGCTATCGTAGGGTCCTCTGATTTTCTAGATACAATAAACATTGTCATGTTTTTACTCTGAATCAACAAATGACGCGGTGTCTCAAATAATCTTCAGTTAGATTGAACTTTATAATTTGCAATATTAAAGTCAGACGTAACTCGTTTATCGGGCACTGCAGGGTAGTTGAAGATCGCTTGGGATTAAAATAGTTCCTTAGCTGCCGAATGATCGACTAGATCGCATAACGGTGCTAAAAACAGACAGTGACATAAAACGGAAAACACTCTAACTGTGCTAATCTGTTCAAGACACGATATTCACGTACCTATCACTGTCAAGCGCGAAACTGTAGCCTAACGCGGCATAGCTCTTTCTTGTGCGTCGATTGTGCAGCGTCAATGGATCGTGGCTTCGTAATAAAATATTCTTTGTAGGTGGAGCGATCCCAATTTTATTTCCGGCGATCATTGACCTCTCGTTACGGTTTTCAGGGTCTCTGGCTTGTTCTTCGCGCGAATCGTGTTAAAAATAATTAGTGAATCGTATAAGAATTCATAAAGTGGAGGAGATGATTTATCACTCGTTCGGACAATTGACCAGTCGTTTCAAGCAACGTGGAACGAAGTAGAAACTCGTTTTTAAAAAAATATTATCCTTCAGCAAGAAAATTGGACCCGTCCAAGGGGTGTACGTGATCAACCAGTCCTTCACGATCCCATGTTTCGTGAATCTTTAAGCGAATCTGAAATAGTGCACAGCGATGGAAATTTTTCCGAAGGTCTGCTCCGTTTTTCGTGACCTGTATGCAGGAGGACTTGATTCTAAACGGCGGAAAATTTGACGAAACATCGGGGTATCGGTATCAAAAGAGTTCGATCCACGATCAGACTACCCACGAAGCGTTCGATCCTCGACCGGAATACGAAGGACGCCCAGCCGATGTCGGCGAGATAATTACAGTCGAACATCGCGCGAATTCTACATGTCTCTTGATGAACATCCGAATTTCAAGGCCGTCCAATGCGTGCTCAGAGTTCCAACGCGAATCGATCGAAGCGAGCACGGTATCCGGTGCTTAATTCCTGAACGTCACGTCGCGTCCGTGCTTTCATCTCGATCGGAATATAAAAATCGCGAGGAGTCATCGATTTCGTCCTTCTCGTTTATCTTTCTGATTACGAGAAAGAGGAATGTTACGTGCTCGGTACCGTTTCTTCTTCTTTTCTGTTGTTCCTTTTCTTTGTTTCTTTTTTATTAAAATTTAATGAAAGAGTTAGATAATAATGATCGATGCCGTGAATGGGTTCTTGTTGAAAAGGAAACCGAACGATTCGTGCGGATAATTATTCCCCGCTCGCTCGATGTTTTCTCGAATCGACTAATTAAGGGGAAGTACTTACGCGTTAACCTAGGCCTACGTTTCTGTAACATGGACACGTAACTCGTGATTGTCGCGTGAAAGATACATTTTAGCAAATAATTGGAACGTTAGCACGTTCACAGTTCGAGGCGTAAATACATATGTCCGAAGAATCGATACACGTCTCACGTACTTGAGGAACGCAAACATATTCTTCGATGTTACGTCAGAAAAAAATAAAATGCGATAAGCATGTTCTTTAAGCAAATTATCTTCGTTCCTGTGTCTTTGTAATTTAATACAACAAAATAGCTACAGATGTGTTTTCGGCGCGTGTAATCTAATCTGCTTTAAAACACTCGAAACACTTTCCATTTGTTTTTTTTACGGAACGTTAAGTCGTACGTTCCAAAGTTGCGGAAACCAAAATGGCTACCGTGTTGGTCTTACAAAATCTTGGTAGAACGTTGCTTTGCGCTTTCACCTACTTTTCTATTTCTAGTCAACGATATAAAAATATAAACAATTATAAAACGTTGAAAATGAAACGAAAGACACGATTTACGTGCACGATTGGCGGAACCTTGGCCGAGTAGACCGGAAAAAGGCGTCGTCGTTCAACTTTTTGTTGCAACCTATATTTCCTAACCGCATGCTTCTTTCATGCGTTACAACCCGCGATATCTTGCAACCGATGCCGGAAAAAATGCGATAACTCGTTTCGTGCGTAATCATTGATAACTATCTGATGCAACCGCACCATCTGATATCGAATTGTACGTGTAACGAAAAACGATACTCTTGTTCCTACTCTCTTAGTATACTCGAGATCGTTCTGGAAACTGTGCTGCAGAGCTTTTCTCTGGGAAGGAGATGCTGACAGAAAAGATTGTACGCCTTCGGTGATAAAAAGTACAATAATAACTTTGCGATATAAAATTGCAATAATATTACACGGTTCTGTTAAAAAAAAAGTATCGTAAATAAAAGATATTTTAAGAAACCCTACGTTACCAGATTTTATTAAAACAAAAATCTCGAAAGACGAATAATATTAATTTAATAGCTCCACTTTTTTCAACGAAATAAATTTTGAAAATAATTAATTGCTGGTAATAATAATAAAATATCTCGAAAAAGTTGTCCGTAACGTGGAAATCGAGTTAAAGATCGTACATCTTACGTAACACGAATTATTTCGCGCTAGATCGTGATCGACCTTTCGATATCCCGGGTTTAGAACGACCTTTCGAGGTTTGACCGTGTTAATGACCACGAAATGACGAACTCAAGAAAGGATATCATCGACGACCTTCATCGTTCACTGCCTTCCTATGTTTCGCGCTCGTCCTTACACGATGATTCCATAAATTATCGATCTCGGCTGAATTTACGTGGGTTGACAAACCTGAAAACACCGAATTGAGTATTTCCGGAGAATATTAATATGGTAACAACAGGTTTTTATCGTTCCAACGATCTTCGAGCGTTTTTTTTTTTTTTGCGGAATGAAATTTGAAAAACATAGCCATAGAGCGTAAACAGATTATCCATGATTCTTGTTCGTTTAAGTTTTTAAAATAGATGGAAAAAATAAAAAAAAGAGATTTTGTGGTTCGCCTCGGCTTTTTGGAATGCCCAAGGTGAAAATTGTAATGTCAACCGTATCGTGGCTTAGTTGGGCAATCAAACGGACGAACGTCGGAATAAAAAAGCGATAAGGATCGCGGGAGATTAATTGCGACGAAAGGAGGGACCGTTTCGTGGTTCACGGGCAGAGGAAGCCCGCGTAATGAATTTTAAGCGTCGTCAATCAGAAACTTGGCCCCCGTGGGTGGAATGTTGAACAACTGCACCAACCGACGAGTAACTTCGGCTATATACTTTATTGTTTGCAAGCGGAACACGTGTCGTTGAAAGCAAACCATCGAATGACAAGAGTCGACAGCGGTGTTACCGCCTGTTTGTTGGATCATCTCCCAGTTTTTACATATTACACGTTTCTATAATCTTGTATTCTAATACAAAGAGGACCGACATGTATGAATTTCAAGCATCAAAAGAAAAATACCATAAAAAAGGTAATCTCTCGAGAGATTTCTTTTAACTGCTTCTGAATTTTCTCAAAAACTAATCTTCTTGGGATACTTTTTGACCGCTAGAAAGCTGTACGCATCATAGAGCTGCGCTTGTTTTCAAGTCTTTTAATAGTCGCGAGGCTTTTAAAAGCAAGGATAAAAAGCGAGGAACAAGAGAATAAAAGATCTCCTTCGAAGCATACCCTCGAACAGACCTCGAGGAGCCGAGAAAAAGCAAAGTGACGCGACACTCAAGGCCGTCGGTGTAAATCTGGCCGATCAACTCGGCAAACTGGTTGATCGTTGGGAAAAAAAAATGGAATTTCACACGACCGCTATGGCGGTATATTCGCACGCATAAGCTCTTCATTGGTGAGCGTCCTTTTTTAATTTGGTAGTCCTTTCACGATTTCCACATCGATGGCAACTTTTCTCCAATAGATACGCCGATTTGGCAATCCCGTTAACCGTGGCCCGATCGAACGTGATTTTAATGAAATAACCGAGGAACCGATCGAGCTCTCGATTAGTGGACCTCGCCGAGAAAACGGAAGGATCGCGTGGAATGTAATATCACGGGGAATAGAATATTCTTCGTGTTGCAATTATCTTTCATATTCTACATGAGCACGCGTACCACTTGGTCAAGAAGCGAAACAGCCGCCTCTCCACACGCTTCAACTTTCTACCCGCGAAAAACTGTTCGTTCGATTGTCATACGATCTGTGGATAATATTAAAATTGTATGAAAAATTGCAGAAAACAAGCGAAGTCTAAATCGTGTGGATTCTTCTATTCAATTTTTTATTATTCGTGTATAATCGTAAATTAATGAAACCTGAGGTATCGCGACCTCTGAGTTACACGAAAAATGAACCGAACACGATATCAGTCGGCTGCAGCAGGTGTCTTATCGATCGACCTAGTATTCGTCAATGACACTTTTTGTACGCGTCGATGACGATTGCAAACCTTTTTGAACCGCATTATCTTCGAAGAAACGAAGCATGCAGCGGAGTTATCTCATTTGCATAAAACACTGCATTACAAAACGGGTTCGTGAGCAGAAACGTAGATCCCGTGTGTATCGATCTCACTCGTTCGTTTAGAAAATTATGCGTGGAAGCATAAAAATGTCTGAAACTCGAAAGATTTACGACTTCGAGATCAAAAGATTAATTGATTTTTCGTATAATTATTCAATGATTTATCTCAATACAATATTCCCATAAAATTGTTTTCCATTCGTGAAGTTGAACAGTATTTATTAAATCTGATATAATCATTTTTTGATTCAATTATTTTCGCGTTTGATCGTTGATCAAAAACATCACATCCCACGTCTTCGATCTTGAGAACGCAGCCTTTCTGGAAATTTTTGCAGCCTTTATTGTTGTCCAGTTAGTTTATTAACAAGCCTCCTTTCATTTCAGGTACCGAGGAGACCGTTAAGCTGGTGGAAGCAGCAGGTGGCACCTGTTACGGTTACGTTTGCGATCTATGCGATCGAGAAGATGTTTACAAGAAAGCAGCAGTGGTCAAGAAAGAGGTTGGAGAGGTGAGGATTGCACAATCGATGGAATAATTAAAAATCGATAACAGTTAACGAAACCTCCAGATGTTCTCCAAGAATCCAACCAATTTTTTAAATCTATCAAGCGTTCGCGTTTCATCGTCAAAATATGTACTATGCTAAATTCGGCTGTGGCTCAGCGATTTATTGGAAAAAAAACATTAATTGTGTATATAAATGGAATCCAAAAAGGGCGAATCCGAAGGCGCGCCACGGCGAAATGTGTTCGCAAGATCGAAGGTCTTGAGAGTGGATACAAGTCGTGTCGCGACGTTCGTGCCTCTAGGGACATATTACGAAATCCTGCGTTACATCATAGCAGTAAATATGCTGTCAATAGGCTCTGATCTATTTCAAATGGTTGGAGGAACGTGGAATTTCGCGCGTCCGTCATTACCTCGTATACCTACACAGGTTTGCGCTAATGTCCTCCTTTCTTCCTTAATGGTAGTTGCTTCGTTCCTTAATGCCCTAAATCGTCGTCACCTTAATTCAATTTCCATAATCGTGGCGAACGCGCAGAGAAAGCGTTCGATCCGTAAACGAGATCATTGATTGCACACGTTCATTTTCCAGGTGACCATTTTGATAAACAACGCCGGCGTGGTGAACAGCACGAAATTTATGGACACACCTGACAAGCTCATTATCCGAACGATGGACGTGAACGTGATGAGCCACTTTTGGGTACGTCTCTATTTAGACGCTGCTATTTTTAACGTTTTCTGTCTTTTGCAATCTGTCTGACAACGATACGGGAACGCCTCGGGCCATGCAATTGTCCTTGGAAGAAGAATCTTATCCTACGGATCTACGAAGCTAATTGACCAAACCATTTTACTCGAATACACACATGACAATTTCGGCGCATTTATAAGCAGCCAATTTATCCTCGAGCTATACACGTGTTACCCCAAATCTATGAAACGTCCAACGACCATTCGAACGAAAGTCTAAACTTACCAAATTTTCTTACTTAAACCCGCGGATCTAATGCGAATAGATCCCAGGTCAGGACCACCGGTTGGAGCTCGGCGATGATTCGACCGTTCATGGCGTAAAGCTCGAGTGAGAGGCATTCCTGTGTCTGGTGTTCCCTCTGTTTAGGATTGTTGCCGTGGGTCAGGTGGGAAAACCGGTCGGATAGATGCAGCCAGGCAGTCGTGCAGTTGCAGTACACTCGTGCCTCGCAGTTGCGACACACAAGGGGCATGCTTGCCAAACGTGTAGACAGTATTGAGTTCCTTGGTACAAAGTCTCCATAGCGCAATACTCGAACGCGCTTTCGAAAAAAGCAATAAAACCAACCGCAGTACACTCGCCATTAAACGAACAGCAATCGTCGAAGTCGATCCTCTTGTATAGCAAATGCTTCCATCGATATCCATGACGACATTGCCCGTCACAGATTGTCTCTAGGAGAGCTCCTTTTTCCTTCCGAGAAATATAAACGGTGACGATTTCGCGAGTCACGAGAGGCTGGCCTGCGTAACGGGATACGGAGTGAAAGTTCACGGGGACATCATCCGCGCCGCGGCATCATTGACGTGTGCACGAGCATTAGGTTCGATAAAAGAACTAACCGAGCATCGATTCGGGGCACGAAGGATGAAAATTATAGCGCGTCCGGACGAAGAATACCGATTTTGCGAGACGGGTTTCGCCATCGAGTCGCGCCGATTTAACGGCGATATCCGTCTTATAATAAGAAAAAAAAGACGCTAAAATAGGGACAAGGTCCGACGATCGCGTCTCACGTAAACTAACGATCGTTCGAGACCTTTCGAGGACCTTTTCTTTCGGATCTCGCTTACGATTATGTTTCCAATCCCGATGGCGAAACTATAGCGTGCAATTACGCTTGTAGTTTCCACGAGTTTCGAAATTTCGTCGATTCACGCTGTAACGAAATTCTTTCTTAGACAAGACGCGAAGAATCTTACATGCGCGACTTTCAAAAGCATAGTCGACACGAATTATCGTTCTTCGCGCCAATACCGTTCTCCGCCGTTCCGTTTCGATTTTAGACTTTGCCCAGACCCTCGAGTCACCGTTATACGCGGATTACGCGCCGACGGTTTTACTTTCGAAAGTGAAAACTAGAGGAACATGGGGAAGAAAATAGATTGGCGGCTAGGGAATTGGGTTAAGAGCTTTGTAAAGAGCACGAGGCAGTCGTTGGACCTCTTGCTGCATCCGATGTCACGGTCATTTCGATAGGATCTCGTCTACCGCTTTCCATGTTGCCCCTTCCAGTGTTCACGATTCGACCAACTCGACTCTCGCGTCGTTTCGTCCTGTGCACACAGCTTAGCCAAAGTGTATTTACACATTACAACTTGTGTTACAATTCTGTTTGCTTATGTTAATAGCGTGTAGATATTATGGACAAACATCGTGGGCCTTTGTCAAATAAGGTAGCAGAGTACAGTTAGCACTCGATTGCTTTGTTAACGTCAAAATAATCTTCCTTTTTTTTTCCAAGGGTCGAAAGGTGCTAAGATATTGAAATTGCCGAGGATAATGACGCGATCGTTTTAGTGTTTTATAATGAGTTAATTTAGCATTAGCTAAAGACATAGTATATGCTAACAAGAGATATTTTAGAAATTGAGGATATTTTTTTTCTTCTTCTTTTTTTAGACAACAAAAGCGTTCTTGCCTTCCATGATGGAGAGCAACAAGGGTCATATCGTGAGCATTGCTAGCCTGGCAGGTCACATAGGGGTGCCGCAATTAGTGGATTATTGCACCTCGAAATTTGCAGCGATTGGATTCGAAGAGGCTCTTCACATGGAATTAGCGGTAAATTAATTAATTTTTTTCTCACGGTTTCATCGCTTCGTTTAATAAATGTATACTTCACTATTCACTATTTTTTAGGCTGACGGATATAACATCAATACCACTGTGATATGCCCTTTTTTTATTCGAAGCACTGGCATGTTCGATGAAGTTTCGCCTAGGTACAAATTTTCCTTTACCTTCGCCGCATAAGTAACATTGTACGAGTAGAGAATTTACTTTCATACATATGTCCTTGCATTCTCCAGATTTGTGCCGAGGCTCAGCCCGAACGAAGTAGCGGATCGAGTCGTGTCGGCTATGAGGTGCAACGAAAAGATCGCTGTAGTGCCTGGTTATCTTTACCTTCTGCTCGTTGCGAAATGGTGAAAGAATTAATAGATTTATTAAAAAATATTTTTTAATCATCTTAACATGTATCTGTTCGTATCTAATTAATTAATTTCTTTTTAGGGCCTTCCCGTGGGCTTGCGCGGGCATGTTCATACGAGGTGTAGTCTCGAACACGATTAACTGCAACACGTCACCGACACCCACCTCTATCCCTAACTCTAAAAAAGAAGAAATCATTCCCACTATGTTACCCAAAAGCCCAGACACAACTATTATTCATCAACAATTAACCAGACGTATCTCCAGTTCCGAGAGGAAGCCTTAATCGTTTCATGATCGACCAGTTCGCAACATATCCGAAGTATTTCCAATAATTTTACTTCGTTATGAATAAACAACGCGTACGTGGGAATCGTGGAACATTCTAACGAGTATACGTATCGAGTAATTCAGTCTATCAAAATAGTAAGAAAAAAAAAATAAAATAAAATAAAAAAAAAAGGAAAAAGAGTACGTCAATTAATGGCCATGTTATTGCGAAGTACATAGTGAAAAACTCGTTCTGTACAACGTACGTGTTAGAGTTTTATTGTGCGTCAAAAAATCTCGTTCCCAAGGCAAGTTGTTGCGCAAAATTGGGACAAGTTTTGTGGAACGAAATGTGGAAAGTTGTAGAATTGCTATCCCCTTAAAGACACGGTCTAGGGGACTCGTGTTTCATAGAAAAAAGAAAGGTTGATTCGAGGGAATGCACTCTAGTATTCTTTCTAGCCATGTTGAGAAACAATGGCGAGAATAAAAGTGAAGATTTTTATAAGATACATGCTAGGACTTTTAAATGTTGGTATTTTGTAATTGTAAGCAGCGTGTTGTGTCCCGAGGAAAGTATTGTACAATTTCGATGTTACGGGGTATTACTTTAACGTTTTGTACAATAAGGTTTTATAGTTACTTATTTTAGCGTTACAAGTAAGAACCACTGGTCCAGTCGACACGGGTACAATTTCTATAATCGGCACTATGTGATACAATGAACAATTGTACTAGCGTAAGGATAGCGTAAGTTTTTTTTTATTCGTAACTTGTAACTTGTGGTTGTAAAGGAACGAACAAGTGTATATTTATCAAGCGCATGTAAAAAGACCGGCGAATTGTCGCGGAACAATTTGCAGATGTCAAACAAAAAAAAAAGAAAAAAGAAAAATAAAGTTTGTGTCATTTTTACGTATTGGTCCAATTCAACTACTGATTTGCGAAACGAAATCTGCTTTGTCGAATCGACGCAAGCATATCGCATGAAACGGTATCGGATTAAAACCAAGTGCCATATGTCTGCATTCATATACGAATGATTGTTTTATAAATGAACATTGTAATAAAATAACATTTTCTACTCCTCCGCATTATTTATAAATGTCAAACTTTTAAGTATCTTTACAAGTCGCTTGACTAATGTTGTTAATTTTGTACCACTAAATAATCCAATATATAATCTAATAATCCAAATAATTGGATGCAAAGAAACGTTGGAATATATGAAATGCGAGACGACCGACTTTCGCTAAGGTTTCGCTATTTTCTCAAGCTCATAGTTCACCGATAGACTTTGCTCCTAATGTTTTTTTAATTTAAAAAGCTTCGTTCGAAATGCATCAGCGACTCGTTAAAAAACAAAAATTGTTTTTAACATCAATAAGTGTCATGTATTGACAGAATTATAACGCTTATCGAAAAAAAGACAAATATATCGTTTAAAAAAATTAGTCTCACAGTTGTGTCGTCAATTGATAACGCATTAGCTTCATGGATAGAACTATACACACGATCATGGCTTTTTATTTCTTTCAGTTACTGTGTCAACGAAATGCAGCGATAATGGAACCATACACGATTCAGATACGCATTGCACAAACGTTACACAGCAATCGCATTAGAGTGTACAGCTTGACACGTTCTCATACCCGATTTATTTATCTAAATACCAGGAAATATTTTCCAAACGTACGAAACAATTTCGTGTCTTATTTAAAATTCATTTTTTTTATCATAAATATTGACAAAAAAAGAAATTAAACGGTTAATGGATTTACATTACTCTGTAATCTTTCAGCGGAAGAACATAAATTATTCAAAACTCTTTCTAATCTCCGTTCTAGGGATAATGATATACGCGCGATAGTACACTCGTCATCGCATAATTGAGACATACTCGAATGGGTGGACATACTTTTCATTCCTGCTATGAATATTGAACGTATGTAAAGAGTGTAACAGAAGATCGAAGATGTTTTCAAGGTTGTCTTCTATGTCAAACAAAAACGTGTCTCTTTTATCACGATTTCCAAGCGATACGTCGACGAATTAAGCAACGAGTACAAAGAAATAAAAAAGAAACAAAAACGTAGAAGTTACATAAGCGACCTCGTGGCAGAATTTCGATTCGCGGCGAAACGAGCGGCTTTCTTTTCGGATCGAACGAGAAACGTAGCTATTCTTTAGGAATTAGGTCGTCGGACAAGATGAATCGCTACTGCACAATTTCTAACATATTTTCTCCCAGTCGTCGGGGACACCCTGTACATAGGAGCATCGATATTGTCTATCAAGCACATGTATATGACACAGTAGACAATGTTAGCTTACAACTAGAACCGTATGCGTCCACGACAAAATAGTAACAGCCTCGATGCCGTTCGCGTTGCAAAGTCATCTATCCTCCTGTAACAGTTTGTCACGAGTGATTCAATAAACGACATCGCAAAGAAAAAAGCATCAAGATCAATGGACGAATAAACTAAATACTATTTGACGGTACTATATCGTATCTGTCGTCGATCGCCAACGATTGACGCAGATTTACAACGTATATAAAATCAAGTCACTACTGCGAAGAGATATCAGACCGATGCAATCTTCTACTTTTTTTTCGACCGGTAACACTGTATTTCGTTATCATAGCGTAGATAACAGAAACAGACTTATGTCGAGGCTCTATTTGTGCCGATTGCGTGAGTTACGTTTAGAATTTGTTGCGATCGTCGCGAAAATGAAAAGAAAATATACGAGAACATCCTACAGAGCATAGGCCAGCGATTTCATCGAGAAAAACGAAAGTAGAGATCATCGACAAGTTTGCTTGATGTTGACTTCGATCTGATTTTTTATCGTCGATCGGGAAGATGAAAATCTTCGAGGCGTTGTTATTTGTGATTCTCCTGTGCCGCGAATGGAGAGGTTCCGAGACCGTGAAAACGAAGATTTTAAGACTGTGCGTTTCTCAGAACACCTGTGAAAATTGTCTCCAGGCCAGCTCCTCTTGTGCCTGGTGCAGCGATTGGGTAAATGTCCCGCGATTCTTCTTCAATTGGAACAGTGAAATTGCACGAATCGTTCGGTAACAAAATTTGTGTCTTCTTTCGTCCATGTGTATTTTCAGTCTTATTCGAATTCGACGATCGGAAGGCCGCGTTGCAACGTACCGAAGAGATTGAAAGAGTTCGGTTGCCCGTCAAAAGAGATCCGTGCCACTCCTCCGGAATCGATGATGTTCCTCGAGGACTCGAACTTCCAGGATATGGAGGCAGGACGAACACCGATACAGTTGAGGCCGCAGAGAGTAAAAGTTAGGATTCCATCCCAATCAGAGATAACGATTCCGATTCGTTATCGATTGGCCAAGTACGTTTGTTTAACTGATAATGTGAACCAGTTTCCGAAATGATGCGAACAAGGTGAACGAACCTGATTTAGCAAAACATGATATTATTAAACGTAGAATTATTTTCGTATCGACATGTTGATAGATTAAGCATCGGTGCAGAAATTAGGTAGAACCTAACGATTCGAAATGATTTAGAAATTACCCGCTAGACCTGTATTACTTGATGGACCTAACATGGTCGATGAAGGACGACAAAGAAACCCTGGTGAAATTAGGATGGAACATGAGTCAAACGTTTGGTCAATTCACCAGTAATTTTCGTCTAGGCTTTGGTAGCTACGCCGACAAACCCGTGATGCCGTTTATTTTCCCAGGACACGAGGAGAATCCTTGCAAGAGCGAGCATGCAGTTTGCGCTCCTCTTTATTCTTATTGGCATCACTTAGAGCTAACGAATGACATTCAACGGTTCATCACAGAAGTACGAATTCAACACTGTTGAAAGAAAGTCGGAATCAGAAAGGATTGAATGGATCGAATTTCAGGTGAACAACAGTCTAGTTACCGGAAACGTTGACAACCTGGAAGGAGCATTGGATGGAATCGTCCAGTCGATTGTTTGTACCGATGAAATCGGTTGGGAGTATCAGGCGAGAAAAATTATACTGGTGGCTACTGATGGGTATTTACACTTTGCTGGCGATGGAAAGGTAATACAAAGCGAGGATGTTCCATTCCGATTCGATTCTTCGGACAAATTAATCGTTTGATTTCTTCAAATTGATCGAAAATCCTTAATACTGTGTGGTAAATTAACGAATAGAAATTGGAAGGTGTCTCATCTGAATATTTTAATATCGTAATCAGCTAGGCGGTGCTGTAAAGCGACAGGACTTCAAGTGTCATCTTGATGAACGTGGACAATACTCTCTAGCCACGAAATTCGATTACTCCTCCCTGGCAGAATTATCAAGGCTGCTACAAGAGCACAAGATTAACTTGTTATTCGCCGTGACGGAAAATCTGCAAAACGAATACAAGCAGGCAGCCAAGTTGCTCAGAGAAAAGGCAAATGTCGCGACTTTGAGCAGCGACAGCTCCAACATTCTGGAGATCATCGAGAGCACTTATCACGAGATCACTTCGAAAGTGATCTTACGCGACAATTCGTCCAGTCCGCTGCGAATAGAATATTTTTCCAACTGCGGCAAGGAAAATTCTTCGGAGTGGAATACTTCTGAATGCGATCATATAGAGAATGGTAAGGTGTACGATTTCAAGGTCGTTCTATCTCTAGATGAATGTCCAAGGGATAAGAACCTAAAGGTACATAGAAATTATAATCATCAATTTATGGAAACCTTGTATCATTTATGTAGTTTACACGACTGCACGATTTTATATTCTTGTCAGAAACAAACGATCGTAATCGAGGATGTCTTGGCTGCTGAAGTATCAAAGATAGTAATCGACATCGAGCTCCTGTGTGGTTGCAACTGCAAGGACTCCGAAAGTTCGCACTGTGAGCACGGAACGAACGAATGTGGCTTGTGCATGTGCGACTTCGGTTGGTCTGGTAAGAACAACGCCTCCAATTTTCCTTCCATCGTGGAATTGTTTAATATTCAAGAAATTCACAGGAGAAACGTGCGACTGCGACGAAAGTTCGCCGGTAAATAACGTACAGCAATGCGTCCATCGAAACTCGACCAACATTTGCTCGGACAAGGGTGAATGCATTTGCGGCAAGTGTTTCTGCGATGAAGGATACAAGGGACAATTTTGCGAATGTTCTGCTTGCGACCAGGTTGATCGGAATTCCTTCAACTATCAAGATTGTTTCGTGTACCAAGATGATTATCATCTTTAAAAATCAAACTAATTTTCCTCTTACAGATCGATGGAATCGAATGTTCGAACAAGGGCACTTGCCAGTGTGGTACTTGCCAATGTATAGAAGGCTGGGAAGGAAACGCTTGTCAGTGTCCATCGACAGACGATCTCTGTATAGCGCCCGGAAGTCAAGAAGTTTGCGCTGGTCACGGATACTGCGACTGTGGGGAGTGTCGGTTAGTATTTTTCATTCGTAAAGGGATACCATTTTGGTAAAAGATTTCGTTCGTGGATGTTAAATGTTCAGGTGCAACGTTGCTGCATCAGACGGATTGTATTACCGAGGTACATATTGTGAGTCATCGATCAGCGCCGGTGGCAGTGGCCTGTGTATTCTCTACAATCCTTGCGTCAACGCTACCGTAGAAAATCTGGAAAACGTGGACGAGTTTTGTCAGACGAACGTTACTACTTACAGCACCCAAAGAGTGAAGTCTGTTGACATAGGTGAATCGAAACAACGTAACCTGAATAGTGCGACGATGGCGTTGAGCTAATGTGTAGTTGTTTCAGGAAACGAACACCACTGTTTCGTGAAGAAGGTGAAGGAGAAAACAACGTGCTATATACATTACTTGTACGAGTTCCAGAAAAATAACGTAGTCGTTTTGAAAATCGGAGATAAGGTATACCATCTATAATCTTAAATATTGTAAAAGTTTTTCATTTTTTTTTTTTTCTTTTTTTCTTCTCTAAAAATTTGGATACCTTCAGGTATGCCATACCACGATGCATACAGGGGTCGCTGCATCTCTACTCGTTATTGGGACAGTATGTCTCGGGCTAGCTTGTTTGCTAATTTGGAAGTATGAACGATTTAAGTAAAATTTAATTCAATTATAATTCATTGGAAATAGATATTAATTATGAAATGGGTATAGGTGTTGGACCTACGTACAAGACAAGAGGGAGTACGAGAAGTTCATGATAGAGCAAAAGAAAACCGTGTTTAGGATGCAACAAAATCCTCTGTTCAGGCCTGCTGTGAGTCAATTCACGGTTCCCCCGATGTACAAAGAGGATTGACAAAATTTCCTCCATTCACCGGATTAATTTAGTTCACTTTGGTCGGGAGATTCAGTAGAACGTGTGGTACTTTGATCAGACAACATATCGTTCCAGAAATGATTTCCAGGGGAAAACGAAATCGACTGCAAAAATGCAAAAGTTCGAAAGTTAAATTTTTTTAATTTAATTTAATTTAATTTTCTTTCTTTCTTTTTGTTTATTCGGTGTAAGAGTTAAAGAATTTTTTACATTTCTCGATACGTCTTCAATCACCCATGCATATCCAAGAGGTTCTCTATAAATAATATTTGTAGACGGTACGTTATCGATCCAAACAGCTTCAATCGAGGATCCATCAGGAAATATGTACGTTCCTAAACCGTTCATTGCTCCCTTTGAATCGATTCTACCTCGGTACTGAGCGTCGTTGTTATACCTTCGATAACGAGTTTTGAAATTTTGTTATTTTATTGTAAATCATGAAATAAACTTTATTACTCAATGCGAACGTCACTGTTAGCAAAAGAATCTTCATCCCATTCACCGTGATAAACATCAAAATCATCGGTCGTATAAGTTCCTCCACCTATGCGAACAACTTAATTAGCAACGTTTCAAAAACCGATGTTTCCTTAAACATTACCCTGTTTAACTAAACGAAATCGATCGTAATTTATTTTATATCCTCCGTAATAAGCATCTCCGTTGCGAAATGTAAATTTACCGACTTCGGCTTGTACATTTTGATTAACAATTTCAGAATCGTTTGTCTTCCCCGATTTGTCGGTATCTCGCTTCTTCATTTCGATAAGACAATTTCTTCTCGACAAAAGATTGTTCAAATTAACGAAAAAAAAAAAAGAATAAAACAAAAAAAAAAAGTCGATAAAACATCAAGTTCCTCCGTATGCCGTCGATATCGTTAGCGCTGGATTAGATAAGTCAGGCTACGCAGTTTAACGAATCACAGTACCCGTTCTATTTTATCAATGACACCGTTGGTTATAAGCCAGAAAACCTTGACATAAATTTTCGTTTCAACTGCAACGAGGAAGCGATCTTGTGTCTCATTTTATTTTCACTTTCTTTCTTTTTTCTCTCTCGCATCTTATAATTCGTAAAAAAAATGGTCTCCCGCTTTTGAGAACTACCTTTAAACCTGAAGCCACGTGACCTTGCAAACGACCTCTAATTCGGTATTCATATCGTCCGTTCCTAGTCTTCTTTCACGATAACCCCTCATCATCATTGACACGCTCGGAACACGTTCATCCTCCGAGTGTCCAAGCGAAAGCCCAGTATAACGTCGAATTCTTTGCGACTTGCTACTAAAACCGGTAGTAAAGGATTTTTCAATCATCCGAGATATGATACGAACGACGACGAGTCTACGTAATGAATTGGCACGAGCAATATTACGAAGTTCCGTACGGACGAATACCGTGAGAACTGTGGTCATACGATGTCTTCACAGAAAATATTTACAAAGGTATTTCATTTTTCGCCGTTACCACGTTTCTTCGCCACTCTAAATGTTCTGTCGTTGTTTGGCTAAAAGTTAATTAATAATAATGGTGTTTGTCGTTAAGGTTACCTCAATGAATATTCTTTCCATCTTATCTGTTCTACTTGAGGATGTTCCAATGTTGTATTTTCTTTCACCTATTATTGGTATTATTATTATTATTATCAGACACGATTGAAATCGTATATATACAAACTTGTTGTACAATTCTTGGTCAGTTTCTTACACGAACAGTTGTTGCGTGCAAACATTTACATTAAGCGTAACATTTGAAAGTAAATTTCATGTTGTCCTCTAACTTTGAACATTTTTTAGTGTAAAACACTGCTTTCTTGCTTGGTATTCAGGATTCAGGTTCAAAATACCTTAAGTCTTACGGTGACACCATGGAAGCAGCAGTTAAGGTTTTATGCAGATCATCCGGACCATGTCAAAGTACAGCTTCCTGCATTGTCCCCTACCATGGAAACAGGAACTATTGTCAGTTGGCACAAAAAGGAAGGTAAGACAAATCGTTTATCGCGTCCAACCGAATTGTCTAATGATTCTCAATTTTGTGATTTTACTTTAGGTGACAAGCTGAACGAAGGCGATCTGCTTGCCGAAATTGAAACTGATAAAGCAACAATGGGCTTCGAAACACCAGAGGAAGGCTACTTAGCAAAGATTGTAGTACCAGCGGGAACGAAGGGTGTCCCTATTGGCAAACTAGTTTGTATAATTGTCCCGGATGAAGGTAGCGTGGCTGCCTTCAAAGATTTTAAAGACGATTCTCCAGCTGCTCCTGCTGCCGCTGCCCCTGCACCAGCTGCACCTACGCCGTCTACTCCGCCTCCATCTCCGGTAACACCACCGGCACCTGCGGCACCTTCAGCCCCAAAACCACTGCCTACTCCGTCAGGAGATAGAATATACGCTAGTCCATTGGCTAAAAGACTTGCGTCTGAAAAGGGCCTCAATTTGCAGGTAATTTTCGAGTTACACTAGAATCAATAACGCCTTAATTTTTTTACGATTAAATAATCAGAAATAATTCTCTTCTTTTCTTAAAGGGCTTAAAAGGTTCGGGATTATATGGATCCATAACATCTAAAGATTTAGAAGGTGCGCCAGCTATGGCTGCTCAAGCTGCAGTAGGAGGAGTAGCAGGTGTAACAGCTGCTCCAGGAGGAGTGGATGTTCCTGTGTCCAATATCCGAGCAGTAATTGCGAAACGCTTACTGGAAAGCAAACAAACTATTCCACATTATTATTTGTCGATAGATGTAAAAATGGATGCCGCTCTCGAAATGCGGCAGGAATTTAACAAAATGTTAGAGAAAGAGCAAGTAAAACTTAGCGTAAACGATATCATTATTAAAGGAATGGCGATGGCTTGTAAAAAAGTACCCGAGGGCAACAGCGCTTGGATGGGTGAAGTTATTAGACAGTAAGTTGTTGTTTTTTTTCTTCTCCTAGTAGTAATATGAATTGTAATCGCACGGATTAAATTAAAATTGTTTTTTTTTTTTTTTTTAGATACAATAATGTCGATGTAAGTGTAGCAGTAAGTACAGAGAACGGTCTGATTACACCAATAGTCTTTGGTGCAGACGTGAAGGGTATAGTTCAAATTAGTAAGGATGTAAAAGCACTGGCCATGAAAGCGAGGGAAGGAAAATTACAACCACAGGAATTCCAGGGTGGAACAATCACTTTGTCGAATCTAGGAATGTTTGGTATTAAGAACTTTTCTGCCATTATAAATCCTCCACAGTCCATCATTCTTGCTGTGGGTACAACTGAAACCAGGTTAATTCCCTCCAAGGATGAAAAAGGGTAAGTATCTTTTTTGTCTAGCCTTTTTTAATTTAATACATTGCTCTAAATTGTTCATTAATTTTTCGTAGATACGCATCTTCCCAATTCATGTCCGTTACTGCCAGTTGCGACCATCGTACCGTAGATGGTGCAGTAGGTGCACAGTGGTTAGCTGCTTTTAAGAGTTTTATGGAAAATCCAACAACTATGCTGTTATAATAAATTCAACCGTTGAAATGTTCAATGGGGTAGTTTGAACAAGCGCAAATTATACGGAAAAAAAAAACGTTGTTTTGTTCAGGTACAAAAGGTGACATTGAGTGTCCTGTATATTTGTGTATAGTACAATATCAAATTTTGTTATGTTACGCATTTGTAAATCATTGAACTTCGATAGATTCGAATTTTCAAGGGCACATTTTATTTCTTTTACGCAAAAACATCACTGTGGCATTATTCAAGTGTCAAGGTGACACTAATATTATTGGGCCGAATTTCTTCCTGTTCTATTTTAGAAATTTTATATATGTGGTTTTTCATTGAATATAAAGTAAAAGACTGATTATTAATTTCATCATTTGGAAGAAAGAAAATATATGATTTCGTTGAATTGAAACAAAAATCTTATTACTTTATTATTCAAGTGAGAAATCACAATCTTCCCCAAGCAATATTAGTGGCCACATGTAAATATGTGTATTTATGAAATAATATAACGGCCATAATATATTGCAACGAATTTAATTATAACTTAGGGGAAATTGTTCGGAAAAATTGTGTCAAAATGTTTATAGTAAATAATATACGTAAATGTATATGATATTTAATAAATTGTAACTTACAAATCCATAATTATTTATTTTTAAACTTGTAATATATATTTATATATATATATATATAGATACATAAAATAATGTTTATAATAAAACAAAATTATGTAACAATAATCGGAGTGGTTATATATATATACTATTGTTTATGCAACATAAGAAAATAGCATTTGATCGTAACGATCAAACTGCCATCTAGCAAGTTTGTGTTTTTATCTGTCATAACCGCGTTTGTAAAGCGTCGTGGATACAATTAAACATTTTAATTATTCATTATGCCAATCTTAGACAAACGTAAAGGAGATGATATTTTGGCATTAGTTCCTGCTTCGAAAAGAACTAAAAATGAAGTGGTCTTCAGTAGTAGAGAAAAGGCGGTTGTACAAAATGTGAGTTAAACTAACCTTACACCTATAATTTGTAATTAGTTGTCCTCACAAAAACTTATTTTGTTATTCTATAGGGACCACCCAGAACATCTTCTCTGTTTGCACCCATTATGCTCCTCGAAGGACATCAAGGAGATATATTTTCTCTTGAATTTCATCCAGAGGGTCAATATCTTGCTTCGACAGGCTTTGACAGACAGATTTGTATGTTATGAATAACTTGAAAAACTTTGGATACGTTCAATATTTTTTGTAACAGATTTAATCACGATATCAAATTTTCAGTTATTTGGAATGTATACGGAGAATGTGAAAATATTTCTGTAATGACTGGACATAGCGGAGCAATTATGGAATTACATTTCAGCCCTGATGGCAATCATTTATATACAGCCAGTACAGACATGACATTAGGTTTATGGGACATAGTTGTTGGAACTAGAATCAAGAAACTCAAAGGTCATACTTCTTTTGTAAACTCTGTGTCTGGAGCGAGAAGGGGTCTCACACAACTTTGTTCGGGTAGCGATGACAGTACTATACGTGTTTGGGATCCCAGAAAAAGGGGACAGTGCTATACCTTAAACAATACATATCAGGTAATAATGTTTCTATAATTATTTCTGAATTTCTAAATTTTTTTACTTACCAGTTTTTTTGTTATTTTTTTTTTTTTTTTTTAATTCAGGTTACCGCTGTAACATTTAACGACACAGCAGAACAAGTAATAAGCGGAGGAATAGACAATGATATAAAAGTATGGGATTTAAGAAAAAATTCTATCCTATATAAGCTTAAGGGACACTCTGATACTATAACTGGATTAAGTCTTAGTCCAGATGGTTCCTATATATTATCCAATGCAATGGATAATACATTAAGAATTTGGGACGTGAGACCATTTGCTCCCTACGAACGTTGCGTAAAAATTCTGTCTGGGCACCAACACAACTTTGAGAAGGTGCGTGCCTAAATTTTCTGTGTATATATTGTTGAGATTTTATAACCGTATTTATTAAAATACTTGTAGAATCTTCTGAGATGTGCTTGGTCGCTAGATGGTAGTAAAGTATCGGCTGGATCATCGGATAGATTTCATTATATTTGGGATACTACGAGTCGTAGGATATTGTACAAATTACCTGGTCATAATGGTTCTGTCAATGACATTGACTTCCATCCAAAGGAACCAATTGGTAATGCATTATATGTTCATAAAATTCTGATTATTAATGCGTGCCACAATAATTGTAACTATATCTCTCTTCTTTTTAGTTTGCTCTGGATCCAGTGATAAACAGATATATTTAGGAGAAATTGAATGTACACAATAAAAGAATTAGAATTGTTTTACATGATTTTTATATTTAAAGACTTGTACAAAATAAAATGTATGATACTGAATTAATATAATTGTATTATATCTCTTTATATACTTATTTTATTGTAAAAGAAAAAAAGGTAGATAAAAATGCATATTTACATGCCACATTTATTTATTAAAAACTTTATTGAAAAGTTTTTATTTGAATATATAACTAGTCAATATGGGGTTATTCAACTTTTCGTTGAAGTTTTAATCTATTTCAAATGCACTTATCGATATCCCCACTACTTGACATTGATTCAACTTCACGATATATACTTTAGTATACTGACGTTTCTACTCATTCTTGGTTTATCTTTTAACGTCTTCCAAATTTTTATTTATTCTAGTTTTAAGGTATGTATTTTTTTTTCTCTTAATTTCCTTTTATAAAAGTACATTCCAAATTTCATATTGAAACGGTCGAAACAATTTTATACCATTATTTACATCGATCAGATGAATTGCAAAATATTGAGTAATATAACTTTACGGAATTATTATCTCTATATATTAACTGTAACGATTAAAAAAATCTCAAAATTCATTTCAATAGAAAAATTTGATAATTTTTTTGTTATATATCAATTTAATTTATTTTGAGTAACTTAACCTATCCTTACGTTATGATAGGTACTAAAAATATATTTGCGATATATACTGCAACATTATTTATCTTTCTAGGTCTGTAATTTAATTTATCATTATAAGAATGGCAACTCCATGGGCAAAAATTCAACCAGTCGAAGGACCTATCACTCTGATGGAGATAACTTCAGAACAACTTGCAAACAGTTTGCAAGAAAAGTAATAAATAATTTTTTGTACTTTAATTTTGTTGAACCAATAAGTATATAAAAATACATCTCTTTTTATTAACAGAGAATTGAAAAAATATCATATTGAAGCAGCAGATGATAAAAACATACAAGATTGTGCAATGTATGAATCCAATGATACAGATAACGATGAAGTGATTGCACATATGTTGCAAGATCAGTTTAACAAAGAATATAATCTAATGCTAAAACGCACAGAGGAAAAATTTAACCGTGATGCTAAAGGTAATACAAGTTTTTTTATCGTGTTATATTTTTTATTTTGTGAGCTTCTTTATTCTTTATAGTTAATGTAACTTATACAAACTATCGAACTTCTTTGTGCGATGACAAGGATGACAAAAATACGGACATTGAAGACATAAACAAGGACTTTGATAGATTTGTGGTAAATATTTTGAAGTATATAAGCTGTAGCTATATTTTTTATTCGAGTCTAATCTTTGATATATATTCAATATTTTATAGAGCATAGAGAAGGAATATGCTTCTATACCGCGTTGCGGATATAGAAAAATGGGTGGTGAAGGATCACAAATTGTTACAAAACATGATATGTTGATGTCTTCAAGAATAAATGCCTGTAGAGTTTTACAGTTTCCGCCAGGTATTCATACAGGGGACACAGGAGGATTTGATGTCAAATTAAACAATAAAGTGTTCAACAGTTTAAGAGCTCACAGTCATGCTCAGTGTTCCAGACAGAAAGCAAAAGCACGGCCACATACAAAATAGACAATCAAATATTTTGTAAGTGTAAATACGTGTAGTAATATACTTGAATCTATAATATTGTTTATTATTATACAGGCTTTTTCTCCTATGCGCAAACACAAACTTTTAATCCCATAAAAAAAAAAAAAAAAAAAAAAAAATTGGTTATAAAAAGGTTCAATTGTAATTATTTTTGACATTAAACGTTTTGATTAAATGCTATAAAATTATCGACATTAATATATTGTAATACAAAGGTACAAAAAACTTAAATAAATAAAGATTATTGATTCATAATTTTACTTTCATATTTTTTTTAATCGCATTGCTTTCGTTTAAAATATATCGTGATATAAAATAAATATATTTATCCTTCTGTATCGGTTTCCTTGCTAAAATAATACGATCTCGTAATGAAACTGATTTTATATGATAGTTGGAATTCTAAGCTTTAATTTGAGCCTTCAACGATACAAAAATTCCCTTTAAAAGCCAAGATATTTGCAAAAAATAAAAACTAAAACAAACGTGACATCCCCCTCCCCCCTTGAACAACTTTACGACCTTAGCGCGACTGAATGAAATACGCAATCGACGCAAAAACAAAATTAAACTTAATTTATATAAATTTCTACAATTGTTAATAAGTAACAGAAAAGATCGACCGCACTTTTCTATGGCATAAATTTATTTTTGACACGTATTACATTTTAACATTTAATCATTCAATTTTAATCATGTATTAACATTATCTTCTTGTTCAGGTTTGTTTTCTGACGACGATGGAAGTTGTTCCTTTCTGCCAACAAAATCGTAAACATTTTCTTTTGAATAACTTAACAAGTGAATATTAAATTAATAAAATCTCGTGTCCAAATCGGTGCGAATATCTTACATCTCGATCTGTGGTGATTCATTAATCTTGTTTTTATCGTTATCCAACAATTTTTGCCTCGCTTCGCTTTCCTTTAGCGATTCTTTTAGAATCAAGTTATATATCTGCCTGGTGTTTAATCGAGAAGACGGATTGGTGGTTTTTTCGATGGAATTTTTCAACGCCTCAAATATATTCTCCCTTGCTTCCTGCTTAGTTGTTCGAATAGCATCATCTTGCGTTGTTCCCAGCTGAAGAGTTCTCATGGCTAAAAAATATTTATGATTTTATTCATCAATTTTTTTTCTCTTTTTTTTTTTCTATTCTTCTCTCATTACACTTTGAAAGTATAATTAATGAAAATAAACTGCGTTATACCAGGCAATCCAAGATCTTTGTCCTTCTCATCCAATAGTACATCTTCAAAGGAGTACCGTGTTGAATTTAAATTCCTTGATTTATTTCCAGTTTCTACCAGAAGCTCATCCGATAATCTTTCCTTATCACTGAACGTTGTCCTCCGTACCGGAAGATCCTCGTACTCTGCTCTATCGCTGGTTAAAGCCACATGTCTTTCAGGTGTTAAACTATTATCAAGATTTTCATTATTCAATGAAGCTTGGATCGGAGGTGTGCATATCAACCCATTGTACAGGGTCATGGAACAACGAATCGATGATCGTAACCAATTATCTCTAAATAAGAAACACACACACACACACACATTTTGGTACAGAGGAATCGCTCGAGATGTGATTAAAAATGATTTTCACTTACAAACACTTAATGTGTAGCAGTCCAAAAATAATAAGTAACGTAGCCACCGGAGCTACTAAATAGATAAACATTTTTAATATGTTTATAAGAAGTATGATGCTTCAGTGGATCATTTTATCAATTGACTACAGTCCACGGCAAAAGGACGATCGGTATTGGCCTACTAAGATTCAATCGCATAAATTTAAAACAAGGTAGCAAAGTAAAAATTGCAATATTATTCTTTTCTTTCTTTCTTCATTGATAATTAATAGGACGTTTCGTTTGCCGAGAAAATTGAAGTCCCAAGAATCATCTAAATACCTAGGATATTTATTTTAGTTCACATTTATCATGTTTAAATTTATTCACATTTAAAATTCACAATATTCACAAATGAAGAAACTCCTCTGAAATATCGCATCCATAGAGACATCGTTCCCCAGCTTTCTCTTCTTTCATCCCCCTTTTTTTTCTCGTGATAAGACTAAGAATGATAGAAGATATGGTACTGTGTTGTTTTATCTTTTATGCAAAGTAACGATACAAAAGCTCTAACGTCTATAAAAATGATCTTCGGACAAATTATTTAATTCTATCGTCGATCACCTTCCGATTATTCACTCCGAAAACAATAATAGAATTTAATATGTTTCTAAGGATACTAAATGTAACAAAATATCTTTTATACCGATATAGACACAAGACGTTTCAAAATTGAATATCTCTACAAAGTTTTGCATCAGTTATATGTTTTCTTGTACAGTCTTAGTTGTTATATTTTGTTGTATCATAAAAATTTCTTTTCTTTTCTTTTCTTATTACGTGACTGTAACGCCAATTGCAATGTATTTATTTTAATTGTTTGTTTTAAGTAACCAATCGGTTACATTTTATCCAGCGGTTTTACTTGCATCTGATGCTTGGTATTGATATAAAAATTACAATAGATAAATACATATTTAATTGAAGTGATTAACGAGTTGATTATTAGTAGTTAATATGATAGATGAAAATGCAATTAATTTTATGATAAAATGTTTGCAAATAAAAAATGAATGTTTTCAAACGCATTTATTTAAGTATTGGATGATAACAAAAAAAAAAGAAAAAGAAAAAAAAAACAGCAATATCCAGCATCAGACGCTAGCTGGTATTAAATGTTCGGGCATTTATGTACATACAGAAGAGTATCCAAAGGAAAATAAAGACGTATCAAAACTAGATCACAAAATGTGTATACAAAAGTTTACATTTAATGGTTAACAAACCTGATGCATTGCACAGATTGTTATATTCATTTTATCAAACGGTTTATATATGCATATGTATATATAGGTGTATATTTATATATGTATAAATGCTATGGATTGCTCTTAAATATTTTATATTCTTTTATAGAACAATTTAGAAGGAGCAATACAAATTTGTATTTTTCTTTCTGTTCGGTTTCATTTTTTTTTTTTTTTTTTTTACAGAAAAAAACGTAGCATTGAAAGAAACATCAATTCACGAACATTTAAAATGAACACTAAAAAAAATTATAGATATTTGATTTCTAATATCCCAACATTTATAAATCAATAACATACGTGTTAAACAATTTCCTTACATCCCAGGAGTGAAGCAACAAAAAATTACTTAAACTTACAATGACAAGCATTTTTTTTTTTTTTTTTTTTTTAAAGATAGACTTTAAAATATATAAGATAACATTTAATTTAGTCTTCAATCACAGGAGACTGAAAGACATATCTGAATGAAAAGGAAAAAGAAATAGCTACCTTTGCGTGCGTACTCATAAAATCGTGATGTACAAAAAGAATTGGATTATCTTCTAAGATGAACTATTATCCTTCTAATTTTTTTCTTTCTTTTCCGGATACAGAAACTTGCATCGAATAATAATTTAATGTGATCGATAAACCTATTGCGCTCTTTCATTGTACCTAATAGCATTTTTTTTTTTTTTTTTTTTTTATAAGACTGACCAGAATTGTGTAGATGGCAAAATGCGTAAGGAACCACATTTACTAAAAAAATTTTTTTTTTCATCTGTTATATTTAAAGTACAGATTTAAAACAATGTAACGTTACAATATTGTAGCTTAAATTGCATAAAATTGTAAAGTATATACACATATATATTAAATCTGTGCTTTAATTATAACGTTTACATTGTTCATTCATCTATTTTATAAATTACTTACATTTTTTAGTCAGCTTATTAAAAGATTTGTTTAAGCTAAAATGTATTAAGACAAATATAATAAATGTTTGGTGTACAGCTTTTGTGAAATCGTATTACATATATATGTTCCTTTTTAGTTTCTACAATGAAATCTGCTCTTTTCTATTTAATGTGTACTTTAGTGAGCGTATTATTCACAATGCGTGCAGGAGATGCAATTAATCATTTTTTTTTATTTTTTTTTTGTCCNATATATATATATATATATTTTTATGTATATATATATTATTATCTTTTGATAAATGTCTCTTACGACAGTATCATTTTTTCCGTGGAATGATACTTACACACAAAGAATGCAGTACTGAAATATCAATAGAGGTTAATCATCTAAATCATTAACATGAAGAACTTCTCTATGTGTTAATCCGGCGTCCAATAATGTTAAAGTTTCTATACACGGATACAGAATTCTCTTTGGAAAACTGGTAGTTATTTCAAAACTCACGGGAGAATCTGGTTGACTGAATATCCAATGATATACATCCTAGAAAAGAAAATAGTTCTTGGTAACATTGCAACTAGTAATGAAGAGAAATAAAAAATAAATGACTGACGTACCTCTAATGTGTCGGACATTAGAAAACGTCTTTTCATTGTTCTTTCTCCGAGTTTAATTTGAAGATGACAGGCACTAGGATTAGTAGGCTCTGGTTCAAGGGGCACTTTACAAATGGTAAGTTCTTTTTCACGACGAATGCGTTGAATTTCCATTTCTTGTGCATTTAACTGTTCTTTTTCTTTAGCCTCTTTCTCCTCTCGTGCTCTTCGTTCCTCTTCTCTTCTGCGATCTTTCTCTTGATCCGCGCGTAGCGATTCCTCATACGCTTGATCTTGCTGTTGGCGTAAAGATTGTGCAGCACTACGTTCCGCTCTGTAATCAAATAAATCGATTGATATTTAGCACAAACAAAATGAAAATTATAACTTCAAATTTTTTGTATCTTTCCCACCTTTCTTGACGAGCTTGTATTAAATTAATTTCGTTGTGTTCTATAATTGTTTGTAAACGAGATATTAATTCAGAAGGAGATGGTGTGCCTTCCATCCTGCAATGCAAATGAACAATTTTTAATCGAATAATTATATAAAAGAATTGCAAGACGAAAGTATACGTAAATTATTTTACGCACCGGCCGACTATTGTCATTCTATTATCTTTTAAAACAATAATTGCCAGAAAAGGATAAGAACCAGCTTTTAGGGCTTCTGCTACTTTGTAACCTTCACCTGTCTGCGCGTTACATGCCCAAAATAAGGTATGTGTATTTACGTATCGAACGACTTCTAGATTACCTAATGTATTCCTGTATATAAAAATGTAATTCCAATTATTTATATTTGTAAAAAATGAATAAGAAACCAGTAAACGATCAAAAAATTACCTGCACCACTGATCAATATTTTGAGCTTCATCTTTATGCAAATATACCAATAAAAACCTCAATTCTTGCTTTGCATCGGAAAGAGCTTGACTGTAAGAGCCCTGATAAAAAACTGGGTGACTACTACCATAGCGTTCCTCATAGGACCGTATGAAATTGATCACATCTTCCACAGGATCGGAGGATACTTAAAATGTAATTAATATTTTAATCTCTATTGCACGATAGTTCTCTAAAATGAATTAATATAAAATTGAAACATACCAAGTCTAACATTTCTCCTAAATATTGAAAGAAGCAGCTGTAGGATACTGATCACCCTTTCGTAACACAAGGAAAAGATATACCATAGATAACTACCCCTGCCGCTAGAACTTCCAGAGAAATGAAAATATATTCTAGAACTGCTATCATCAACAACTTGTGGTGGTCTCGACCGTGAATCCTGTGCATACATTGA
>SMSQ01026089.1:22934-41124 GCA_019453375.1 Ctenoplectra terminalis
TTTTTTTTTTTTTTTTTTTTTTTGATGAAAATAAATGTGATTTTAAAGTAAATTCTTTTGTTGTTTGGAACAGTGTACTTAAATCTAATAGTCGCATAAATTTGATTAAATAGTATCGAAAAATAATGCTGTGGCGATTATTTTTATAAAATATTTCCTCCAAGATAGGATTTTGCGGTGTTAGATGTGAATCTTTTATCATTTAATTGGCTCAAAAAACTAACAGACTTTTTTAAGTCTTCACCTTAGTTGATTTTTAAAATAATTTTTCTTAAAATAATGATCATTTTGTATATGTAAAGATATTGAGATTCTATGACAAGGATAAAATAATTCAATGTATAATAATTGTATTAATTTCAATGAAATTGGTCCAGTATTTTTTGCAATATTACTAATACTGTTTTCAAATACGCTGTTTCAAGAAAAATGCAAAGTTTTCCATCGCTATTTGTATACTTACAAGTAATCGAACTTTAAACGTCATAATTTCATCATTTTAAGAGTTTTAATGTAAAACTTTTGTATATATTCTAGAAAGTTTATATTTTCAAATAAAAATATATACAGTCGCTTGCTTAAAATTTTATTGCAATCTCTTATGGAAATTAGAAATATTAAACGCCTAAAATCTGTCGTTTTTAAAACTTTGTTACTAAAAAATAAAGCGAGATGGGAACATGTTTTAAACAAGAAATCTTATTTTCATCATCCCCTACAATCCCCCTGGTTCATCTGTAGTTCTAAAATACCCTGTGTATTCATACACGAGTCAAAATAGTGGTTATGGGCTTCGTTATATAAATAGTAATAGCATTAATAGAATTTACTTGGAATGAAATATTTTTTAGAACATGTCTCAGCACTAGTGTTAAACTTCTCAGGAATTTCCAGTTATCGTGTACAAGCATGGGACTTTTCTAAGGGAGAAATACCTGATATTACGAACTGTAAATATTCTATTATTATTATGTTTTATATTTGAAACATATATTATTATTTAATTCATTCATATTATGCTTCTTCTATTATAGCTGAGAAAAATATTGTCATACGCAAGTGCAAAATTCATAACGATGCTAGTATAAATATTTCTTCGGATGGAAAACTACTGGCAACATGTTTTGCACGGGCTGCAGGTGAGAAAATACTTCAAAATAATATGTCAGACTATTCCATAAATAATGAAATTATTTTGTATCTATAGAGATGAATTATTTTCTGTTAGACTTTAACCCCTTGGCATACAATGACGCCTGGGTGATGTCATTTGTTTCTTGTGTCAGTGTAGACGTTGTCTCAGAAACGTCAAGAACTGTCTCTTGTCCATTAACCCCTTAACTTGTGCGCTCGAGTTAATTCGAGCGCGCTAAACAGGCCGAACTGTGCACACATTTATGCTGCTATAATTTTTCACACTCGAATATAATCGAGAATTGAAAATAACAATGTGAAAGCTAAGAAAAAAAATCGTTTTATTGATATTTATCATTTACATAGGATTGTAAGCTATAACATTTATTTATTCAAGAATAAAATATAGTCCTTTTCCATGGAACAAAACTGTGTATAAAGATACACTTATCTTTGATTAATTTTGTACTTTTTTTATTTTTTTGCGAAGACAATGTTCTAAAGTGTGTTTTTTTACGTAAAAAAAAATTGATTCTTTTTGGCTGGTTTCTTTCAAAAAATCTGTGCGTTAAGGGGTTAATGTTACCTATCAACCTTATTAAATCATATGTAGCGATATAAAAATTTTATCCTGTTTTCAAGCTCACGTAACTGTTCAATTGAGCCACATTAAATAGCATTTTTTGGATTCATCGAATTCCGTTTTATTTGTATGTCAAAGGGTTAATTAATGATATATTATTACTCTTATTATATATTTTTTCTGAATTTGAAGAACTCTTTTTATGTATTTTTAATATAAAATAAAATGTTAATGTCGTAACATGTAACATTGTTTGGAAATAATAAGTGTCGAGTATGTACTTACTCTGAACGTACAACAAAGCTCTGAAGTCTATGATGAATTACTATATAATTAATGCTTTTACTCATTTAATCAAAGAATAAAAAAGGTTCTCTTATTTTCTTCCATACTTAACATATTATTTGAAAATTGAATTATTTATGGAACTGATTATGAATATTTAATTATTGATAATATCAATAATATTTTTTTAATTCAATTTTTATATAATTTTTAATAATGCTTCTTATGTTATAACATATTGTATATTTATATTTTAATGCAGAGTAACGTTTTTCAGGAGTATACAGTTTACAATGGGAAACATTAGGAGAAGAAATCTGTTGGACGGAAACAAAACATTCTGTAGTTTCTGTATCAATTTCACCAACGCAAGAACACCTTTTAGTAGGTCTGGCAAAGAGTACTATTCGAGACAAGTATACTATGGCTAGCATTTACAAATTAATACACAAACAATCTCAGAGTGATGCGCTAAGCATTCAAGACTTAGATTTTCATAATATAGCAAAAGATTTACATTTTTTAAATAAAGGGAACACTATGTTGTTGGTTAGAGATGTATTTCAAAATAATCAATCGACTACAGGACATATAAGTATAAATTGCATCAGGTGGGCACCACAACCTGGCCAAGGATTAGTTTATGCTACTAACACTGGCCGGTTAGCAATTCTACATTAACGTATTTGTAATATTGTTGTAAATGTAGAAACTCAATCGCATATTAATGTGATTATTCTACTGGAAAGAAGTGTGTACGAAGGCAGAAGTTTATTGTTATGTCTTTCAAAAAAATTTATATCGTAAGAGAATTAATAAAACTTATCATTAAGTTGTTAATATTATGTTTTAACGAGCAATTTAATACAATGCTGTAATATAAATGTCATTTATTTTTATTTTATTCATCTTAATTTTGTTCGAATTCAAATATCTTCGAGTCCTTTGCATAGATGTTTTAAAAGTAAGAGAAGTAGGGTATTCGAATAGTAGTTTTATACAAACTTATTTTTGAAAAGTTTATTAATTTCATTACATTGATAAATGTTTAATTATAGAGGAAATGAATCGATGTAAGTATCTATACATAAAAATTAACAGGTTACTATATAGATTTTCGTGTTGTTAATCTTTCTATTAACAATAATAGATCAACGTTAATTGGTACTAAATGTATACAGTATTAATTTAATAATGTTTGTAATATGTAATAAGTAAATATAAATGAATTTTTATTACTATTACATTCAATGTATTATAATAAATAAAATTCCTCCTACAACAAATGGAACAGTACTTAAATCATACTTTATATGTATATCCATAAAATTATTTATTTACAATAAACAAAAATACAAAATATAGAATTATTTACATTTTTTAAATAATGGTTGAAAAGTATTCTTCTGTTTTATCACTGAATTCGTGTTCGTAACAGATCACAATAAAAACATATTATCTTCAAATTATTAATATTGCAACTTTTAAAACTATTTCCTACAAATTAATACATGCATAATTATTAACAAAAAAAAGGAACGTATATTTTTTATATTTATAATTATTAATATACAGATAACTCGATTATAAATTTCGAATGTAATTTTTCTGTTTAAAGCAAACAATATTTAATTGAATTATTAAAACTATCCATCATCATATAATAAACTATGCAATAGTTCAGGAGTCTCTGGTTGTTTCAAACAAAGCGATACTTTGTCTTGTACATTTGTAGAGTATTTATTTTGTTCCAACTGGCCAAGATCACGATCCAATATCGTCTCAATTTCATCATCAATGTACAAAGAATTCTCATATATTTTAGAAGCATACGAACTACTTTGCTCCGTAGAATTTATAGTCTCATTTATCGTATTCTGCAACTCAATCTCTGACATGCTAACTGTGTGGAAATTGTTTAACGTTGCAGGTATATCGCAGTCAACTATTTGATTATTATACTGAGTTTGCCTTCTCATTTCTGTCACAGAACCATGAATTTGGTGATATTTCACTTGATGCACTTTTAAATTACCAGTTTGCGAAAATGTTTTCAAACAGAAAGTACAATGATACGGTCTCTCTCCAGTATGACATCTCGAATGCCTTTGTAACTTATATTTTGTCACAAATTGTTTGCCACACTCGGAGCATGTGAACGAGTTATTTTCTATTTGCAGATTTTGATTATTAACAGACTGCTCCATATCCATGTGAAAATTTATCATATGAGACTTCAACGAAACTTTGTAACGAAATGATTGATGACAGTTTGCACATTGAAATTGTTTCTTTCCTTCGTGTCTTTCTTTATGCTTCATTAAGATTTCTTGTTGATTGAACGACATTTTACAAATCTGAAAATATTATCGCGTTACTAAGATTATGAAACAAAATTTTTATAATTGTTTAACATACTATTTAATATAGTATTCGTATGTATAGAAAATAATTCAATTATTGTACGAACATTACAAATGAAAGGCCTTTGTCCAGTGTGAATACGTTTATGCCTGTTCAAATGTGCTTGACACCTAAAACTCTTGGCACATATTGGACATGTACTTTTCTTTACTCCTTGTTTGTTCAAGGTATTTTTTGGTATCGTATCATTTTCTTTTAATTGACATAACATATCCTATAAATAAAACGTAGTCAAAACACAAAGTAATAATTATAACAGTTTAAAATTAAGAGGATATTCTACTTTGATTATGTTTAAGAATTTTTGTACAAAACACATACAAGGCTACAGAATTAGCATTAATATTTTAATTGCTTAAAAAAAATTCAAACAGATGTTTTCTAGTATCATTAATATCATAGAAGTTAATGTTTACTGCACAGTTTAAATTTCTTTACACAATTACAAGGTAAATCGACACAGTATTCTTTAAACTTATATATTGTCAATTGTTCCAATTTCTTAAAGATATTAAAAAAAATATGTTTTCAACTTTTTGGCCTGTAAAGTAGAATACCTCCTTAAATATAAATAACTAAAAATCATTTTATACTTCTGCAAAATCAATTTCCAAAGATGGAGCAGCGAGTTGCTTCTGCACATTGGCTACCATCAAACAGAACTCATCAAATATGTAAATTTTTTGTTCGCAATCGATACAAACATACTTAGAAAATGCATCCGAATTTGAAATATTTATCATCTGCAAAGATAGAAACGTTAAAATACATATATTAAAAGAAAACTGTACAATGTATTCGAATTATACCTCTTTGGAGAAATATTTATTTATAATCGACATTAATACAGTCCCTTTAACTTTGTCCGTAAACAAATCTGTGCCTTGCTGTTTTTCTTTGCCACAAAGACGACATAGCTTCAAGCTTGTTTTATGCAACATCATTGTTCCTTTATTTTATGCACAATTTTAATTAGTCTTTGCAAAATCAATTGAATAAATTATGCAATTTCAGCATAAAATTTCTTATTATTGTTATGTACAGATATGTAAATTATTCTTTGTTTTTATTACAACATTTTTATTGTTAATTTAAAAATTGCATTTAAACATTTTTTCCACTTTCATATATGTGTATTAATTATTATAATCTTTTTAAAATTTGACAATTTAATATACCTACAACAAACAGATTCTTGTATAAGTTTCTGTCTTTACTGCTATTTTGACAGTGGCTCTCAAAACAGCGTCAAACATTCGAAACTGTGAATCGATTGTGAATTACAAGAACGATCATCATGTATTAAAACAATCTTATTTTTTCCAGACAAAAATATAGACATATTGTTTCCAAAATCCATTTTACAATATGAATATTTGGAAAATAAAATGTATGAAGTTGAAAATGCAACTTGAATCACTTGCATGAATTCTTTTATTTGAAAAGGTCATTAATTGCACAAACGTTGAATTAAGTTCAAACGTATGGCAAATATTAAATTGTTTAAAAATGATTTGAAACTTTTGGAAATGAAAAAATCTTAAATGAGAAAATTATTTTAATAAATATTAAGATGTTTTAATTTTTTGCACAAAAATATTTTAAAGCGTGAAATTTATATTTTAATGCTTAATACAATTCTCGGCATGCTTAAAAAATATTTTGTTTTAACGCGAAGTTAGCATTTTTAATATTATTATAAATTTTTACCAAATTCACAATCTTCAGACATTTTATTTTTTCAAAATATTCCAAGCATTCAACTTTTATATTTATGTTTAATTTGAATAATATTTGATACAATTCAAGTTTTTTAATGATTCAATTTTAAATGTAACAAATAAATGTAAATAAAATTATAACCATAATAATACCTAAATGGAAATTTATATTATTAGACAGTAAGCATTTTGTATATTTTATAATTATTCCTATTCATAAATGCAAAAACTTGATATAAGATGAAATTAAAATTATTTTTCTCTAATTACTTTACTTTAATGCTGTATAAAATAAGATTTATACTCTTTGATTCAATCTCTAGAATAATTGATATCAATATTTTTTACAAGTCTATGGAACTCAACTGTTACCTTTTTGATACTTTTAATGATCATGTATGATACATTAATAGCGACATTAAATGATATCGTAAATTTATTCGAAATGCAATAGTTTTTTGTTTCCTTTTATTTCTGACAAATCTTAAAAATTATAATATCAAATATAAATACAAATGCATATCCCAAAACATCTTTTTTTTAGATACAGTTTATTGTTATAAAACATTACTTCTTAAAAGTCGGTACGAAATATGAAGCAAGCTGGTATTGCATACATTATGTACATTATATATAATAATATACGCTAGAGCTAAACCTTTTTTTTAAATCCCTTTGAAATGTATACATACATACAGAAATACAGCTCGGACATTATACCTCATTGGTGTAAATTTCTTACTTTGTAAATTGTTTCTAATACAAATTGTATCGTTTAATCTTATCAATTACAGTCTCTATTTTATAAAAAATTTCATTATCTTATTAAAGGAAAGAACTTACGCTACTATGGTCTCTTTTTAGCAAATGCGTCTATTACTTTCCTAAGTATAGTCATTTTATTACATCATAATTATAACAAGTAATTATAGAATAAATGAAATTTCATAATATTGTTATACATTAAAAATTTAATTAATATACATCTTGCATGCGCCAGATCTTGGAAGATCAAATGAAAATGAAAAACGTTGCTTTAAATATTAAATAAGCATAGTGAAAATATTAGGAACGTTACAAATTATAAAAAAAAAAAAAAGGAATAAAAGAAGAATAATTGTAGTACATAATATGACACACTTTAATAATACAATGGTTTATAATTGAAACGGATATTTGTTTCGAATGTATTAAAGCAACCGTATATATGCCTACAGTAAGTGTATATAACTATGTATCACAATTCATTTCCTCAGAAGCATTATACTGCAATAAACCACTGAAATATTATCTTTTAAATTAAGCAAAAAATCTTGAAACCTTTGTCAAGACGGAAGACTTGAAAGTTGATACGGTTAATATCATTTGCTTTCAAGTACAATACGTTGTACCACAAATATTAACATCTTATTGACTATTGCTTTGATACATTATATAAAGTAACGTGCTATAAAGTAGTAACAGAAAGCAAATTTATTCATCGCCAAAAGCTCATATCATTAAATTAATACTCGTTTATACAAATAATTCTTAAAAATATTAATTTAGAAGAATATAAATTATTTAGAATAATATACAGTGGTCAGATATAATAAGCTTCAACGATAGATTTTAAATAAATAACAATTCAATATTAATATTACAGTATCGTAGTCAACAAGGTGTCAATAAAAATTACTTCACTTATAATACAACCTTATGAGGCATACATAGACCAAGTATAGCAATTTATTATAGGACGCAACCAGACTTTAAGATTGTCTTTACAATGCGATTCTATTTATAAAAATAGTTTATACTAAAAATAGTTATGCATAAAAAACTGTAAATCTTAATTCTTTGGGAAATCAGAATATTAAAACAAAAAAAAAAACTTGTATTGCATATATTTTTTTTGGCTACTTTCAAGCAAGTATTTGGCATTTCTTAATGCATTTGTTTATTTACATTTCACTTTTTCCTCTATTTAGTTTTTGTTTCGTGTCTCTTATAATATATAAAACCAATCCGTTTGTTGTAGTAAAAAATATATCTTTTCGTCTTGTGTCAAGAAATGAAAAAAGTCTTGTTTAGGCAAAAATTGCAGATATGTTAATATTATTCTTATTTCAGTACGCTATAGATGCCACTCCAAATTATTTATATATGTTTATTACATTTTGGCATTATACAGTTTGTTAATACCTAATCGTTACTTTTCACATTTTCCTATAACAGTGTGCTCGATTTCTGATAGTAAAGTACAAAAATAAAAACAAGCTGTAATTATTCTATGACGGTGTTTCAGAGATTCAATGAAAATTTAGATCACTTTAATTTTTATAAACATAATTAGTTATAATACAAATATTACCTTACTTCTATACTTTAACATTTATACGATCTCGGTTTCTCAGTATAAAATGTTAAGAAATCATTGTAAATAAATTAAGTAACTCATTTAAAAATGTGTATTGGTTTAATTACAATTTCTTTTTTTTTCTTTTACAAAATGAGAGTAATTTAAACGTATTCTTTATACGAGTATGTTGCACAACGATAAGCATAATAATTCTTTTCAGAAATTTAAACAAATCTGTTTTGTTTGATCAAATTCATCCAACGGAACTTGTTCCAACATTTATAGAACATTATAAAATTGAATGATGCAATAAAAGTTTTATATATTGTATAAATATATGTATATGAATATTTAAAAGTAACTAACTGAAGTATTCAAATTGAAATGCGATCAATTTTTGTATAAAATATTAATTGTCATTTATATGTTTACTTTAACCTATTTAAAACTAATCCTACGAAGCTGTTGCTTAATTAAAAAAAAATTACACGTGAAAGCAATCTTTTATTAATTAACAGAATACAATCCTATCACCACTTGAGATAAAAAGTTATCGGAAATGCAAGTAGCATTTTGTTTATATAATTTCATTTATAATGAACAAGCTGATTTTCTAAGAATTTTATTAGTATGCTGCAACTACTACAAATTATTACTTCGTTTTATTAATTACAAATTATTATAGACAAATTAATGATTAATATTTTTTCATAGTAATATTTAATTGTTATTTGTATATTCAATGATCAAAATCTTAGATACATAGAAATTTACATAATTGCTAAATTTAATATTAATTTATACAAGTCAAAAGGAAAAATTACTGTTTTAGATAATACTTTCTCTCATTTCTGTAACTGTATTTTCTTTTTTTTTTTTTTTTATTGCTACAGTTATTACAGAAACCAAATAAATTCGTTAAAATGTATCTTGGTAAATTTTTATTTAAAAACAACAATCAAAATTTACACACGAAACTGATTTGGTAAAAAAGAAATGGTATAAATAAACTGATACGTTTACGAAAAGAATTTTTACCATTTTCTAAGACAAAAATAAGTTTCATAGGTAAATCTTAATAAGGCAGAAAGGTACAAGGCTATCAGTACATTAAACTGCACATTCGATTAAAAAATATAAATTTCTTGAAAATATGATACATTAGAAAAAAGAAAAGATACTGATATAACTAATACAGAACTAATAATATAGGAATATAATATTTTTATAATCTTGTTCAATTGTTATAATTATATTATTAAATTAAATTGAAAAGTAACTAAGAGTTTTTAAAGTATTCAAGATTTTGATTATACAAGATGTATATAATCAATTATACTTATAAATAATTAGTAATATTTAAAGAGTTTAATCTGAAATTTATAATTGATAAAAGGATAAATGATAAACGATAAATTAATATAAATGAATTAAAAAGATACATAATGTCTTTATGATAATGCTGTAAAATATACATCACTTTACGTATTTATTATATTCTGAACTACTATTAATTTAAATTAAATATGAACACAAATTTGGAAAAATATTCAAATACAAAAAGGTACTTTATACATATCACGTTAATTAATGAGACTTTGACTCACGAGTTCCTCGAATATATTTATTGAAATCATTCATAATAAATTCTATTAAGATGGACAGAAAATTTAATAAAACTATATTCGAATTAATCTTTACAACGTGAAATATTTTTATATTTTTACTATATTTTCTACTATAAGCTTGTCTATTAAATTATTTAACTAATCCATTAATATTTCGAATAGAAAATAACTGACATATATCACAATTTGTTCCTTTTAATTAAAGAAGCACTGACAATATGAATAGTAAAAAATTTATTATTACTTATGTAACATTTTAATATTTTATTTTACCGTATTAAGAGGTCCCTGATCAAAAAATTAATTCTCTCGAAAACTGTAGACGAGTCACTAAGATAAAAATGAAAATTTAAATTTAAATTTAAATCAAATGACACGAATATTTTCCCTTTTTCGTTTAACAAAATATTAATAATTGACATATTACAATATTTTATTGTCATACAAATTGAAACTATGAAACAAACTAAAATTGTACAAGCTGATCGAACAGAAATCGTTAAAAAATATAATTCGAACATTCGTTAAATGATTTTTATAAAACTTGTATTGCATTAAAATATTTAAGTAAAAGAATATACAAATTATTGAGTAATAAAAATGATATGCTTATGAAAATTTGAAATTTATTAATACTATACTAAGGTAGGTCTGCAAAACTTTTTCTCGTTCACGTACCTTGATTAAGAAGGTATGGACATAAGTAACATACTTACTTATATCCAAAATTTAGGATAGAATGGCAATACTACGTCTAGGTCCACCTATGCATATATTATCTAAACTTGACCATCTTTTAATACCAGTACGTAAAGCTTCAGCAGTAACTTTGTCTTCGTAAACTCTGGACATAGCTTCCAATTTTTGAGCTTTCTCTTTACTGAGCGGTTCACTAGGGAATGTTAATTCGTTTGCTTCTGCAAGTGTGCGAAGATCAAAATAATATTTAGCGTACACGCTTGAAGGAACGTTTATATTGAATTGTAGCATTTCCAAAAACTGCCTTTCCAATTCATTCCTAGGTAAATATTTAACATTTAATAAACGACATTTTAGGTAAATTTGACCGTAGCAAAATATAAATATGAACTCACATATCTTCTACGGTAATATCTTTAAGAATTTGACAATAATCTACATTCCATACTGCCTGGTCATCCCAAACTTTTGATGCTAACAGGATAGCTCCAAGTACTATTCTTTTCCAATTGGCTGGTGTTATATCTATTTCAGCATAAGTTAACAGGCGTTCTAAGTAAACTAATGTTATGATGGCACATTCAGCTGTAAGTTGAGCAGCGTTAAACAATGTCCTCACAAATTTATAAATTTGTTTATGTTCTGGATTCTGCTTATCATAATCTTCTGTAACGCCTTCCCTCTACAAATAAGGAAGACATTATAAATGTAATTTTTAGAAGATTGAATAACCGATACCAAACAAACTGTAATCAAAATTGGAACGTTGAATCTAAACACTACGTAACAACATTTTATAGAATATTTTATTTTCATGTATTTATTTAATTTATTTCAAAAGATCGAATATTATTATTAGCTTTAACACTAAAACTACCAAAGCGGTGAAAATAACCAGCGTGTAATTTCTCATAGAAATTATATAAATTTACAACGATTCAGTTTGGGGAATTTTTCGTGATTTTCTGTGATTTGTTCTCCTTACGTTATGTATTTTTTTAAAAATACCTATCATTTTTATTTCTTTGGGTACAAATATGTCTACTTTAATCGTCGATAGGTTTAGCGTTAAAGAATAAGAAAAACTGACAACACACTTATGAATTTGTCAAGTTAAATATAATTAGATTACCGTTAAAGGGTGAAGTTTTTCATCAAATATATCAATCTGTCTCTGTGAAGTTCTATTTTTAATGTGGTAATAAACAGCTAAGGCAACGCATTTCACAGTATTTTTAAGATTTGGTTGTGAAACAGTACTGTCATCTAAGTATATTGTACTGCAACTGCTACTTTTTTTTAAAGGCCTTATATCTGCAATTTGGTGCTGACTCTTTTTTCTCACCATGCCATCTAAAAAACATTTATTTTTCAAATAAATTAGTATAAAAGTAATTATAACAATGAAAAAATTTATAACGTTTAATATATATTTTATATGTATTATATTATGTATTACACACAATAACATATTGAATAATTCATTAATTATCCTCTTAAAGGTATAATTATTACAATTATGATCACTGTATTACTCGTATAGTACTTGTGTTATTACATCTTATGATGCAATGCACAAAAGATAATAATACATCGACAACAATTATGTTTAATATATCTCCTGTTAATATTACATTCAAATAAGGTATATATAGGAGAAAGTATCAGAAATTCGTTCTCAAATAAAATATTCTAACGTAACTTTTTCGCTTGAATTTAAAGTCTATGTTTCTTTAAGCGCGGAACATATTTAAAAAAAAATATACATACTTTCAATAGCTTGCTTAGATCGTTCCATAAAAATTGTACCAGCACAGGGATGCAAAGATGGATCCGAGTCCCAGTCTTCTGGCTCGCGTTCACTAATATGTTGTAAATTATTAACGCTAATTCCACCTTCGGGTAAATGTTCTTCAAGACCGTGCGTAACGCCTTCGGGCCCTAATTCCTTACGTCCAACTTGAGGACTGGAATAAACACAGCAACTACTTTTATTTCCCATTCTTTCGAGGGACCCGTTAATGTCTCCGCTCCGTTATCCACCTCTAGTTGAAAGTTTATAAAATATAAATCGGACTGCAATACTCAGTACCACAGCGATCGTATGGATGGTTTAATTAAAAGTTTCTCACGGCACATCCTTCACATGTTGCTATCAGATGACAATCAGCTGACAAAACTATCAATAATATTAATATACATTCTTTCTTTACTTTCATCCACATTGATGCTTAAACGCACCATATACGATTAAGAAAAATCATTTACATTGGTTTCAACATAGAAATTACTACTAAAAATATGAAGAACCACTTTAGAAATTTATTGCAACCAGTAATGTAATAAACGTCTATTACATTGACAACGCCTTTAAGCACGGTTTGTGCCGGTTGATTTATTGTTTAAATCATCGGTCAGTAAAATTTTATTTCTGCTCGTATACACGAGCCTTGATACGCTTTGTTCTTGTTGTACGCCATTCTCATTCTTACTACACATTTAATGCGATTATTTCTATATTTTTATGTTTATCGCACGCCGCCCTAAGTCTGCTGTTTTGATATTGCATATTCATGCATAAACTATAATGTGTATGTATATTAGAGAGGCTTGACTTCAAGTTCTACCATGTATGCAAGTATGTTTTCATTGGTCTTATGACGAAAAAAAAAAATATTTTTCTATTCTCTCCGAAGATCCAGATTTCTTAATGCGCCTACATTATCATTGGTCGAAAACTAGGGATTTTTAAGAACTTATTTCATAAAATTACACCGTTTCCTAATTTAATGCATAAAATATAATACAAATTATTATTCTTATTTTTACTAAGCAGAAAGTATACATAAAAAAGAATATAGGAGGTATTTCAATAAACTGATATGCGTGGTATGTTATGTAATATTATTAGATCACTCTAATACATTTTCTATTATTTATATTAAATCTGTTTATATTTTTTTTTTATAGCTGTTACTTAAAAGAGATATTTTAAATATGATTGCAAAAAAAATAATTTTTTTCTGCAATAAAATTTTTGTAATAAAATGATACCGAATTAGGTCGAATTACTCACAAATTTTAAGCTCTACGTTGTTAACAATTACTTTAACCTAATGCTTTATTACGACGATGATTATGTTTATATTTATCGATGATAATATTTTTATGATTCAACGCGGCAATAAAATATGGTTGAAGAAAAATGAAATTAATTTAAGGAATATAATTCAATAATATAAAATGTACAATTAAAATTGCAACGCAAAATATAGTAATAGTTACAATCTTTTGCAGATTTTATAATTTTAAAAATGATATTATAATTTAAAAATTAAATTAAACCTGTTACTTTATTTTACGCGCGAAATCATTTAATAAATTCGATGTACTTGAAATGCGAAGTTGGAATGTTCCATCTCTGTGTTTTTAATTTCACGAATAGAACTAAATATAGCTTAAAAGAAACGAAAAAAAAATGAATACTCACGTATTAGATATACCATTGAAAGGAAGTTTGAAAAATAATTTCTCTTCGGTCATCGTACATATTTCTACTTTATTCCCGATTATTTTAAACAAATTTTATATTTCGATTAACAATGTAATTCCATATTTCATTCAAAAAATATATTTTAACAGATTGATCTATTTTTTCTTTTTTTTAAACCGAACTTAAAAGCGATATTTAAGGAACTTTCTAAATATTAATTTATTAAAAATTACGTAGCGAAACAGTCGATAATTACCTGAATAAGTTATCGTATAGCTACGGTAAAATAATATTTTTTTAATATCGTAAAATATTTTTAAATACTTTTCTATTTTTAATATACATGTAGAACAAAGAACGATTAAAAAAGAATAATATTTAACAATTCAATGTCGAGCGACAAATAATATTGAACAATAATTTTGCGTCGACGGATCGTGATACCACGTAACAATAAATGTGTTAATAAATAATAATGAAAAATATAGCGTACACAAGATATACGCAAGCGCGCAGATTAATAAAATTTCAAGGTAGTTTTTAATTAGTTATACGGCATTGCGTTCGCTTAAAAGAAAGTGTCGTAATTTTTTGAAAACGACTGTACATCATTGCCGATTTCTATACTTCATTAGGTACCTATATATATATGAAAAAAATATGATCGAGTTTACTTATTAAGCTCAATTCAAATAAAAGTGCGCGATGTTGCAAGAACTCGAAATTAAAAGCAGAAGGTTATCCGTCAACAAAAGTACCGCTGTGATCGATTGGATTGATTACGTTGATCCATCGATAACGTACGATGAATTGTTCTCGAAATATTTAATGGAAAATAAACCATGTATTTTTAAGTCGAGCATAACAGAAAATTGGTCTTGCAAAAGACAGTGGAATCTGGACGGCGAACCGGACTTTGACGTTCTTGATATATTATTTGGTAAATTAATTATAAACAATTATATTATTTCAAGCATTTATAATTAACGTTAACTGATTACATTCTTTTTCCCGTAGGAGACTGCGTGGTGCCAGTTGCAGATTGCAACAAAAAATACTACAATTCCCAATCGAAAGATGACATGAAAATGAGAGATTACTTAAATTATTGGATGAATTTTGCAAAGAATAATTACTCCGATTCTATGCCGCTTTTGTATCTAAAGGATTGGCATTGTCCAAAATTATTTCCCAATGCACCGATGTATACGGTTCCCGAGTATTTTGCATCTGACTGGTTAAACGAATATTACATTGCAAATCCTGAATTAAACGACGATTATAGATTTGTGTACATGGGACCGAAAGGAACATGGTAAAAAGATGATTCTCGAATGTAACGTTATGTATTTTCTGATGTTGCGTAAATAAGGAAAACTAATTTCTGCGTATAGGACACCGTTGCACGCGGATGTGTTCGGGTCGTATAGTTGGTCTGCGAATATCGTTGGAAAGAAACGTTGGTTACTTTTCCCTCCGACTCAAGAAGATTTTCTTAGAGATGTACACGGTCAATTAATATACGACGCAACGTCCGAAGAACTTAACGATTACACAAAATATAAAGCTTATGATAAACGAGCGTTAAAATATATCGATGTGATTCAACAAGAAGGGGAAATTATGTTCGTACCATCTGGATGGCATCATCAAGTTTGGAATATTGTAAATATGTTTGATTATTATTACTTGAGTTATAAAGTATTTTATACTTATCGTATTGTTAATTTGTAGGACGATACGATCTCTCTGAATCATAACTGGATCAATGGTTGTAATATTCTGGACGTATGGCACGGATTGAAGAAAGAATTAAATTCTGTAATGAAAGAAGTTAATGACTGCAAGGATATGAACAATTGGGCAGAACAGTGTCAGCTAATATTAAAATCGACATATGGAATGGATTATAGCTTATTCTTCGATTTTCTAGTATTTATAGCTCAGCAACGTTTAAACATGATTCTAGAAAAACAAGATGTAATTAGCTTTAACAAATACAAACTTGGACTACATCACTGTATGTTTGATCTTCATTCGATAAAATTGACGTTGATAGATTTTATTAATGATATGGAAGAAAAATCCATTTACTATTTAATTTGCGAAAAGCAGCAAGGCCATAAATTGTTAAACAGAATTTTATTATGCTTGCAATCGCACGATCAAACTGAAAATTCATCGTCATGATAAAAGACCCAAAAATGAAAAATAAATTAAGGAAAGAAAAATTTTATTTTGTTTATAATGTGTAAATACTATAATGTAAATAATGTAATATATATATCATAAACAAATTTTTATATAACACTGCAAATGTTCAAAACAGATAAAGACTGTACATTGTAAATACTGTAAAGAATTTACTAAGAATGAAAAATATAAAAGAAAAAAAATCCGACTTCTACAGTATTATTATTTAAATAGTTCTGAATCATAAAATGTTATATTTATATTATATTAAATTTAATTTTGAAAGCTATAGAGGAAAAATCATATTTATAAATATACCTTTTGGTTTATAATTTTTAAAATATTTTATTTTTTTATTTCAAAACGTTTCAACATCTAACATAATATAAATATAAAAATATGACACTGTATTAAAGAAATGTGGCGTTCGGATCTCCGACGTTTAGAAATTAAAAATTATTATCAAGTTGACTCACCATCAATCAAATAACTTCTGTTAGAAACATTTTATCAATTTTCAAAAATGTAAATTATCTAGATAACTTGTTTTAACTGTAAATACCTGTACATCTAGAAAAATGCAATATTCTTCTAATTCAATAGTAATTAGTTGCTTTATAAAATGCAAAATTCTACTTGTTCACTTATATTATATTTAACAATGATACAATCTTCTTATATTATTTTCTTGCCTCTATGAGAATTTTAAGTACTAAAATAGTAAGTGCCCATAAACCTTTTTTATATTGTCTTATGTCTTACAAATTATATGCATAAGTGCTTATATTTTTGTATGTATGTATATATCTATTATGTACAATTATGTACAATTTATTATCAATAAAAATATACAAAATGTATAAGATATGTATAGATATTAGTATGTGCATTATCTATAAACACAAATAACTGTAAAAACATATTAGCACTGGGTAAAAACTGCATATATGTATAGCAAATTTGTTCGTTCAGAGTTAATAAAACAAAATTACCAAGTAAATTGTACGGTACTATACTATCACGCGCATATATTTCTAAATTATTATAAATTATTCCCTATTTTGAGTAATTGTGTAAAATTATAATTGATTCACTTTTTCTTAGAATCATATAAAATGTGTATTAGGGATTAAAGAGTTTCTTATATAACTAATTTAAAAAGAAGAAATAGATAAATGTATAATAGAAATATGATGCAAATAAAGTAACATCATATTCTTTATATTATTTTCTGTTATGGTATATATAAACTATGTAATTTATTTAAAGAAGAAACTATTATTGTCAAAAGGAAATATTTTGTTCTACATGAAAATAATAGTTGCAAATTCCATACTTTGATTTTTTAATACATATATATACAGATGTACTTTCAACTTAGGACACATTTAGTTTATGAGAAAGTAATTTTACCAACTTATTTCAGGATGATTTTGTAAACAGAATAATGGATAATTTTAATTTAATGTATGTACAAATTTATAATCATTATATGTTCAGTTTAAAGTTTAAAAATTTATCGAAAAATAACAAAAGTGTCTTCTATGAAAGAAGTTAATATATTTCTGTACAAATTTTGTTATAAGTTCTATTAAAGATTTGTATAAAATATTGCACTGATGATACGTTTAGAAAAAAGAGTATCTACCGCACTTTTTTTTTTTTTTTTTTTTTTTTTTTTTTTTTTTT
>SMSQ01026089.1:41661-77732 GCA_019453375.1 Ctenoplectra terminalis
TTTTTTTTTTTTTTTTTTTTTTTTTTTCTTGTTATTTCGCGTTAAAAGAAACAGATTGTCATGGATAAAAGGTATAAAAAGGGGATATTACTTTAAATTATTTCCATATAAACTAATTTTCCGATGAAAAACAAGCAAATATAATTATGTATTTCATTATTTACACACACAGTCACACTCACACACACACACACACACACTATTGCATTTTCTCATAACTTTTTTCATAATAGTACCAATTTTTGCTTGCATGGCAAGTACCTCTCTATTGGGTATCACGTCTCACAAAGTCTTCTTATTAATTACCAACAATTAACACTATTACAAAGATTAGACTCCACGCAACGTGATTTTATATCAATTATCGAATGATGCTTTTTCATACCTATATAATAGATACATACTTTTCATTGTCACATTTCATACATTTTTAACATTTCTTGTGGAAATAGGTAATGGAATTGCACTCTATGATGAACATCACAAAAAACTTATTAAAATTAAGTGGTAAATTCTTGCTATTTTTAATAGAAAGAATTTTCATGAAATTTATATAGCGTAATAAAAAAAACCATAATATTCAAATGATTTTTATGTATGCATACATACATACCATGAGAATGTTTTCTTTAAATGAAATGAACTGATTATAACAAATACAATCAATAATATTGAAGCATGTATATAACCGAATTAGCTGGAATCGTAACTTAGATGCTGTTGCTCAGTCGTATGAAATTTAATTGATAAATTATATATCAAATATTGTCTGTAAAAAAAAAAAAAAAAAAGAGCCGATTCCTTTAGAGAATTAAAATTAAATTATTAGACTTATTTTACTTTTCTTTCCTACTCCCAGAATATTGTTTAAGAATTATATAGGATGTGTAGATAATGTCTGTAATGGAACTGTTGGAGTTGTGGGTGTCGTTAAAACAGGAATAGGTGTAGAAGGTATTTGCTGATGTGTTTGCCTTGGCGGTGATAAAAGTTCTTGCCTATCTCGTTCCCTTTCTCTTCCTGGACGCCATGCTTCTAATAATGCTTCGACTCTTTCTTCGGTAGGTCCCCAACGAGCAGTACCAGCTGCATTTTGTAACCATACGACTAACGTTCCATGTGCTGCCCTAATATTAACTTCACCTCTGCAATGAAAAATATTCTTTTACGTACAGTTTTATCACTTTGACAGATATCCAAACTAAATTAGTAAAAACATACTTTGGTAATATGTGCTGAAATCCATGTCTGTATTCGTGTTCCATAGCAGGTACTACTACTTGTTTGCGTTTAAAATGGCTACTTTCTAATTTTATAAGAGCGTTAGGTGCTGGATCTCGCCATTCTGGCAAGAATACCACAAAAGATAAAGGTTCGGTTGAATCAGCCAACAGACGTTCAAAATGATTGACCATAGCTTCCATAAGTTCTTCACAATATGGTGGATTAGCTTGAAACGAGCCACTTACGGGCCTGAAGTCTAAGAAAGGTCCTCTTGATCCAAAATAAGAATCTGTATCAGCAAATGCCGAACAATATTGTCTAAAGTAGCAATTTAATGGAGATGCAAAGCATTCGAATGTTACACCGAATGATCGTTGGAGACATTCAAAAACTGTAACAGGGAGAGCCATTTGTGTTGCTTGTCCTTCGTTAATTCCAAGATATGTTTGATAACGTTTTAACATACACCAAACACGAGGTAAAAACATTTCGAACTTCTTATCGTCGAAGCAATTGTATCTGTATAGGTGTTCTAATTTAGCAAGATGCATATTATTAATACACACAGTATCACCATGAAAACGCAACATTGTCTGTTCACGTTCAGGAAGATAATCCACTTGTGGAAGTCGAGGGGTTGGAAGAGAAAATTGCACTGGGTAACACCAAACTTTTCTCTGTGCACTAGCTGGTCCTCCTAATGGTATAACATTTCCTAAACCGTTATCCTTTAATATTTGATTATTTTTATCTTTAACCTTCTTCGCATACTCTGTTGATAAATGATAAATTTTCAGGCAGATACCCTCAACACTAGCTTTTACAGTCTCTGTAAGGTGTGGTTGACATTGTCGTTTCAAATGTGCGAGACGATCTTGAAAATCATCGAATGTAGCACCAACTGTTCGCCTTAACCATTGAAATGTGTCTTCTGCGTTCCATTTTACAACTTTCCTACTTTCTGACGAAGCTGCTCTCGATTCTATCATCTTTTTAGCAGCTTCCGCGTATCGCGATAACTGTTTTCTCGCATCACCAGTGAATTTTGGCCGGACTAATTTAATAGGGATGTCATTCATAATTTCACGATACATAGACATAGAAATTTCAGGGAAACACTGACTTGGTAGAAGAGGGTCTGAGCCACAGTCTATAACTTTCCTTTCCATTAACCATCTATTAAAAGAATCTTTTGGAGCATCTATCGATTCACGAGTATGACACAATTCTTGATAGCATTGTCTCAGTTTTGCAAGTAAACCGCAGCGTAATGCTTCTGCTTCGGGATGAACATGAGGTAAATTTGACGGGGCCCTCTCATATATTATAACATTTGTTGGAATTTCCAAATCCCACGGGCCTCTATTATTAGATTAAGATATGTTAGAACATAAAAAAGTTCCTTAATATAATGCGCAAATGATATAGATTAAGTCACTTAAACATACGCTAATACAAATTTTTTCGCAGCTGGCACAACACTATCCTCAGAAGCTCTACGTTTAAGCGTTCCGCCTGGGGGAATGGCTCCGTTTCCAGAAACAGGCGGTACACCACAAATGCCAAGAGGATCCGTAATTGGGTCAAACTTGAATACAGATACAGTTGACATATATAAGTTTATGTTTTCACTAATTTACAATCAAATTTTATACCTTAGTACCTGAGGTTTCAAGGGCGGTATTACCCATAACGATTCTCCAGTTAATTTATTCCAAAAATATGGACGATTTTCTCGTTTACTCCAAAACTTTTTCCATCCCTGTTGCTGAAGTTCGGGTGAAAGTTCAGGTTCTGGAAATGACCCTGGTGGTGTGCTCTATAATTATTACGGAGAAAAATACTAAATCTGCTTATTTATTTAAAACTACTCCGAATTAAATTCATACATCATAACCCATTCAGCCATCACAACGATCTAGACTCGCAGTCGATAACTGTTAATCGAACTTATAAAACAGATACAATATAATCTAATACAAACAAACAGATTTGTTGAACTTGGTAAATTTATCAATTTACAATATGCTAATATATTGTAATTTCACACAAACATGTCCTAATAAGAAAATTAAATAGCACATGTTGTTTATAGCGTGTGCGTGAAACAAGCGATGGCCAAACAGATTAACATAAATTTAAATACATATTTACCTGTGTCAATAAACCTGATTGTTGCATATGACCAAGTTGCGAGCAATGATCGGGTATAGTTTGTGCAGAACTTAATATAGGTGTTTGAAGTTTCACGGGAGTAGGAACTATCACTTGTGCAACCGTTGGCGTTGCATCTTGCTGTAAAGTTTGATGATGATGGTGCATAGTAGATAACGAAGATGCAGATTGTCCAGATAAAGTTTCCCAAGTAGAAGTGTTTGGTATATCTTGTTTCCCTCCACTTACTTCATTCATTGTACAACGTACGTTTCGTTGAATACTTCACCACATGCGACACATATGACACAATTATATTTCTCATAAAGTTCAACCACACAATTATCGTATACGTGTAATTTGATAAAATTTATATACTTTTTCTATACACGTAAACTCTAATTACTCTATTTTCAATAAATGATAACAAAAGTAGCGATTAACATTTCATATGTTTTTGCTTTTCGTTCGATGTACTAATTTTATGTATCGTACACAATTAAACAAAAATGATTACAAACGAGCAACATTTTGTTTACATATTCGGTAACTATAAATTATTTACAAAGATAAAAAGTGAAATATTCTACGTTTCAAAAAAAGAATTATGCCATAGTAGAAAGAATTCTTGTACCTTCTAAAAATGTATTAGTTTTCTCTTGATTGTGTTATGAATTATTATAAAATGAATAAAATTATAACTCTCTTTCCGTATCTTCGGTAAACTTGCAGATATAAAAGCATACAAATTATATGACAACATTTCGTAATTCAGTGTTTGTTTACATGCTACCAAACCGTATGATAAATTAGCGATTTTTCGCGACGCAGAATCACGTAAATTTATAAAAAACGCATAACCATGAATAAAAAACTTACTAGCGTTAACAATGTTTCTAATTTGTAGAAAATATACAACAGAACTTAGAATTCATTCATGATTTGTGAAATTTGACGCAACGACCTCCACCCGTGAGATACCATTTGCTTGAACTGAAATTCTAACGATAGCGAAGTTAAAGCTTTCTTCACAATGAGTAGAAAATTCGTGTAAAAGAAAAAAAAAAAAAAAGCATTAGGCATAAAAGCATTAAGCGAAATATCAAAGTAATAATATTTTATAAAAAAATATTCGTCTAATTGACGATCTACGTTATCCGTTGCACAAATACGTTGCTAAACATTTTATCGCGTAAATCAATTAAACGATATTTTATAATTTTTACATTTTTATTTTTCCGAGAGATAATTTCGAAATGTGATGATTCTTAATGGAACGTAAAGATACGAAGAAAAAGACGAAATTGTATCGCGATTGAATGGAAAATGAAGAAATAAAAAAATAAAGAAAAAAAAAAAAAAAAAAAAAAAAAAATTTTTTTTTATCATCTCGTTTTAACGAGAGGGAAAAATTACAAGTGGTTATCGATATTTATTGTTACAAATTTTGTAATAGCGCATAGGTTATACTTAGTACAATTAACGTATCGTTATTCATGTAGCGAATCCTTTCTATTACCTTTTTATCCACGGATTGCGCGGCCAAATCAAAGCAATATGGCGGCTTGACATAATAACTTTTGATACGGAATATATTATTTTGATTGTAACGAAATAATCATCACTGAATTCGATTAAATTTCGATTTATATGAAAGTTTATGAAATAATATCGTGTGCTACACGAGTTTGACCGTATCATATTTACGAGCCGAATAAAAGTGAAGTTATTTTCAGTTTAAAATTGGATAGTGCTTCCAAGATTTATTTTATTAATGGACGCAATGATGTCCTTAATTATTAAAATAAATTAGTATTGTTATGCAGTAAGTCCTAGTATCAACTATCGTCTTTCTATGAAGAATTATGTCGTCTACACAAAGCAAAATGCGAGGTACACAAATATTACAGTTCAAAGTAACCTTGTACTTTATACATTTTTGGCTTGTTTCTATCATTTTCTGTAATAAATGTAAACAATTGTTTTCTATCAACGATTATTGTATCGTACACGTTGTGTTACATCAAGTTTGAAATACAAATATTTTTAAATACAGGTCCTGGAAGACCACCAAAATCAAAAAACTCGTGTACGTGGTGTGGCGAAACTAAACAACCTTTGAAATACGTTCTTCCGACGCAACATGGGAAAAAGGAGTTCTGTTCGGAAACTTGTTTGTCAGAATTTCGTAAGGCTTACGTACGAGGTGCTTGCGTTCAATGTGACAATGTTATCAGAGGCACGCCAGTGAGATTGGAACAGAAAGACGGACCTACGAAAGACTTTTGTTCTTCATTTTGTTTGAATAAGCATCAGAAAAAGGAAGGTCAAACAGATATGAAGAAAAGTTAGTGGGTTATACGAATTAAAAAAAAAAAAAAAGAAATTAAAAGACCTATTAACATATTCTATCGGTAATTGCCCTTTTTTAATAGATAATAGGGATCAGTCGTCACCTGCACCGTCTCTTGCACCGTCGGGATTAATAGGTGGAAATAATATTCCGTCTATAACTCAGTCATTTACAAATACAAATCATACGAATATATCTCATTCTCCTTCAACTTCTACTGGTCCATTTCAATACGAAACGTACCAAACTTTCGACTGGGATATTTATTTGAAAGAAACGAATAGTCAAGTTGCACCTATAGAATGTTTTAAACAGGTATATTAATATATTAATATAAAAATATAACTTTTAAAATATAACAATTAAGAAGGAAATACCTACTATAATACTGGAATTATATTTTAGCACGAGATTCCACCAACCAACGAATTTAAAATGGGTATGAAGTTAGAGGCTCTTGATCCTCGTAATTTAACATCGACATGTATTGCAACTGTAGTTGGAGTTCTTGGACCTCGTCTGAAATTAAGGTTGGATGGTTCGGATAACAAGAACGATTTTTGGCGTTTAGTTGATAGTAATGAAATCCATCCAATTGGACATTGTGAAAAATCTGGCGGTATGTTACAACCTCCATTGGGCTTCCGAATGAATGCTTCCAGTTGGCCAATGTTTCTTTTGAAAACATTGAATGGTGCAGAAATGGCACCTGCAAAAGTATTTAAACGTGAACCAAAAACGCCACGTTCTAATGTGTTTGAAGTCGGACAGAAACTGGAAGCTACAGATAAAAAGAATCCACAACTTATATGCACAGCAACTGTTGGCGCGGTTAAAGATGATATGATCCATATTACGTTTGATGGCTGGCGAGGAGCATTTGATTATTGGTGTCGTTATGATTCTAGAGATATATTTCCTGCTGGGTGGTGTTTTAAAAGTGGTCATCCGCTGCAGCCACCAAGGCAGAAATGTAAGTTATTATGACATTTTATAAATTTATTTCATTAAAATATGTATTTTTATTAAGTAATACACATAAATATTTATAGTAACAGGGCCTAATAGGTTTAAGTCAAGGACTAGTAATGTCTTACCAGTAATGGCAGTATCCGGTGGAGGTACTAACGGAGAACCAGCTGTTGCTTTAGTGAGTCCTGCCGGTTCAAGTGCTCCACCACAACCAGCTACGGAACCTGATACTAGTACAGCTAATACCAAACCACATTCTTTAGAGAATGGTATGCATTACTTTAATTAAGTATTTCTGTTTTATCTTATTTTCTTAATTAATATTTTTATGTTACAGTTACAATTTATGTAAGCCATAATTGCACATGTGGTCCCTATTTTGATCCCCGTAAAGTAAAAGCAATGCCAGCACAATTTGGTACCGGCCCCATACTAAATGTCACAAGAGACATATTTCAAGCTTTCTTGATGGCGGCAATGAGTCCAAGGCAGATGTTAAATTTATTAAAACGTGGCGAAGGAGAAACCATAAATTTAATTTTAGAAAGTAAACCTACTTCTGTTAGGTTACCTATATTTATGGAAGAAGAGGATTTTTATATATACATTAGGCGGCAACTTGAAGATCTTTGCGCATGTGAACACATGTTGTTTAGAAGGAAAGAACCTTGCAACAAATGTCCAAACACTCAACAACCACAGTCCACGAATAGTGAAGAAGCAGTTAATACTGTTACTGCTACGACTAACAGTACTTCTACTGCGGAAAAAAGAAGATGGTCCCAAAGCCAACAAAACCTCACGTCAACTACTCAACAACAGAATTCCGTACAAAGTACGAACAATTCTTCATTATCATCACCGACTGCTGTGAAACAGCTGCGAAAATCTGTTCCAGGTAAAGTAATTTTCTTTCTACCTAAATATTACTGATAAATAATTGTCTGGAGATTAAAAATGTTATATTTAAAAATATAATACAGAGCTTGAAGCTGCAACGTCAACTACCCAGTCTGAAAGTTCCATAAACCGTACACCTTCTACTGAACCAGCAGAATGGACTATCGAAGATGTGATACATTATATTGGTATCACTGATCCTGCATTGGGACAGCATGCAGATTTGTTCAGGAAACACGTAAGTTAATATACTTCGTGTTATTTCACCTGATTTAATATTTGTATGAGATTATTAGATAATACTTACTAGATCGAATAATAAGTTTGTTCACGTTTCTTTAAAAGAGTGTTATGTATTATTACTTTTATATAAAATCTGACTGATCAACGATGTGTGTACTATTTTATTTTATTATCTTCTGCAAATCGATTAAATATCTTATTCACCTCATCACTGTAAGATTTTTCGTTTTTTGTCCAAAATTTTGACACATTTTTATACTCTCTAAATTGTTTACTGATTTTTTACAAAGATCTTATAAACTTCAAAATAGCTAAAAATTAAATGGAACAGGGTCCAATTAATTATCCCAGTTATTTAAGGTATCACAAATCCAAACAAATCTAAATGTAGTAACAAACAATTCCTTTCTTATATCCTAGTAATAATTGCTTTTCCTTTATTGTTACTATTAAATGCTGCAATTGTAAGCAGTATTTCTTAATCGTCTAATAAAAAATCATAATAAAGTAATAGATCAGCTTTAGAAATACATAAAAGTTATTGTTTTAAATTAATGCTTTTTCTTTGAACAAATCAAACTTTTCTTCATCGATGGTTGTTAAAAAATGGGTTTCGATCGGATGAATATTCTGTTCGGTAAATTCTTCTCGGTTAACTTGTGTGTAACCTAAACATCATATGCTGTTTGTTTATTGATTTCATTTTATTTAAATATAAAGAAATTTATTTCTGTGAAATATTGCAGTAACTAAAGTAAATAATATTTTAATTCTTCAAAAGACATTCTTCAAAATGTATATAACTAAAAGCGAACAAACTTATTATTCAACGTAATATATGAATAGAGGAACTGTAATACGTGTATTGTAACATTAGTAACGAAATAAAATTGTTTTCAGGAAATCGATGGAAAAGCTTTGTTACTTTTAAATTCTGACATGATGATGAAATACATGGGACTAAAACTTGGGCCAGCTCTTAAAATATGCAATTTAGTAAATCGTATTAAAGGTAGAAGGCATATACTTCTATGACTCTATCAAACATCAAACTATGTACAGTGAGTTAAATTGTCGCATTACTTAAACTGGCTGGTCAAGTTTGTTTTCATTATTGAGAACAAAATAATATATAAGTTGTTAAAATACTGTGAATATATTGAGTATAATCTTTCAAAAACCTATTCATTTATCGATTAATATAGATTTTAAGTAAAAACAGAATCAAAGTTTAATTTTATTTTAGTATTTAAATATTCATTTCCTCTGAGAAAATGTAAAACTGCATTAATTATGTGAATGTAAAATCTTTTTGATAACGAACAAAATTAAGAACATCTTTAAAAGAATCCTAGAATTTAATTAGACTAGTTGATTCAACTCCAAATACTAATAAGTATCAAGCTAAGGAAGCTACTTCTTGCGATGTGTTTGCCTTTTTAGAATTTTATTGTAATCTTTATACGTTCTCTTGAAAAGATAACTTTTACTACCTAGGTAATTTCAATTCTTTAGGGTGATATTTGTGACATAAAAACAGCGTAAACTATGTATAGTACAATGAATGCTTTATCCACTGCATTTCTGAGTTCACCTTGATACTTTAAATATTAGCATAACTGTACGTAATTGTTTTTTAAATATTTTTTATTTGTTAATATAAAAGCAAAGAAAATTTTCATATCTTATGCATTTTTGTCAAAAAACGTAAGTCGTAAAAAAAAAAAAAAAACGTGTGTACAAAGTGTAATTATTTTCTGTTTGATAACACGTATTTAAGAACCATTATCTTTATATGTAATTATTTTATCCGTTTTACAATGTACTATTAAAACAAATAATAAGGTATGAATTTATACATGGAAAGGCATGTTCTACTTTATAATTGACTGTATAAGATCAGATGTTTAGAACATAACTATTGTTTATGTTAAACTATGTAATCACATTTTCTTACATTTCTTTGGCACTTTCAGTTTTCTGTTTTTCTTTCTTTCTTTCTTTTTTTTTTTATATAACAAATATTAGATATGTAATAAAACACATTTTTAACAAATTTAATTTTGAACATGTAATTCAAATAAAGTTGAATTGCAACATCATATGTGTTTTAGAACATACATGTTTATACTTTATATGCGTAAATGTTTATATTTTTTATAATAATGATACCTCTACTTTCATGTAAAAAAGAGTTTCTAGATGTTACATAATATATTTATTAATGTAATTTCATAAAAATATGTTTTAAAAGTGAAAAGTGTATAGTTCATAGGCAGGGGCATTATAAGGTAATTTATATAATTTTTTTTTTTTTTTTTNCATCTCAGGAATCACTCCTTAAAGGAACTTACAAACTTTTTGGGACACCTTGTATATATATTTTATCCCTAAATTGCATTCGTTACCAAATTCCAATTTCCAATATCCCTATAGTAAGTTTAGTCAAGGTGTGCTTTAGCACTTTAATAGAACAAGAAGCGTCACACCGTTGACGCTTTTTTTACAGTATTTTTAATAATATTCTTATTACGAAAGAATCATTGAAGTCGGCATTATTTAAACTTTATAACATAACTTAATTTCTTTTATAAATATTTTCTATATAAAATTATTTATTTACTTCATAATTTCTTANGTTCGCTTATCTTCATTTATTATACCTTTCCAAGTTCTTTTAGTAACGTGTGCAAGTTACGTTTATCGTATAGTGTTAATATAAATACAATTTTTATTTTGATATGTAAATATTAAAAATCTGAATGTGTGCAAAATTATCTCTGTGATACACTGCATAATTATAATACTAAAAATTAGTTGTTAAATATGTAAAAACCTAAGAAATAGAATATTCTTCGTAAAATTTTAATTCTCATTCAATCTAGTACGAAATTTAGATCATACGAATTTCTTATACGTAAATACAAAACGTATTGTATATAAGTAATACATTTAAAACAATGACATCAATATATATATATATATATATATTCTCAATTCAATTGACTTTCGATTTAATTTGACATAAAGAAGAAGAAAAAAGAATAATAATAATAATGTTAGCAATAGTGTAATGGCTATGAAAAATATCACAATCTACCATAAAGTAATGTAACAAGTTATTCTTTCATGAGTGGTTAAAATCAAATTAAGTTTAATAAATGGTAATAAAATGGAGTTGGATCAAATGAACTCAAGTGTTACTTTTATAACTCTAATTCCATATTTTGCTTTTTTATAACATGAAATTAAAATATAATCATTTTAACGTTGCAAATTTTTGTACATTTTTTAAATGTTATTACTTTTTTAAAATTATAGCTCTTGAAAAGTTTTGTAATTGCATGATAGTTATCCCAAATAGCATAGATATTTTACATATTATATAGTGGAGAAAATTATATAACAAATTGTTCAATTAAAAGTACAATTATATTTGTTCATTCGGTTACTTCTTTGAAATTGATTGACGCTTGAATTTTAAATATTTTCGTATAATAAACTTTACATAACACCTTTCTTGTCAACGATGCTCACATGAGAGAATAAAACTATGTTAAAAATACATCGTACTTTTTCTTCCTTTCTACAAAAAATTAACTTGTAAACACTTATAATATATTCGAGAAATATTTTAATCTAATACTTGTTTTAATACAATTTCCACATGAATAACAATTTATGATTCATTTTAATAGAAAATTTTTTATATTTATCATCTGGAACTTTCTCAGTCACTGTAATTGTTAAGCACTTAAAAATCACTTATTTTTTATTTTTATATTCCTACAAATATAGAATATTATGAAACACATAAGGTGTTAACATTTACCACATTTCAAAATAAAAATCATTTTGAATAGTTAAGTCTGTTATAAAAATGATTTATAAATACGTATCATTAAACTTCAAATTTATTTAATTTTGAAAACATACATGATGTAAATATTAACTTCATCAAATGATTTCTTTCAAAATACTTTAAAAAAATGTATTTAATTGAAATGTAAATTACTTAAAAATTGTGTCACATAGGTTGTAATCTTATGATATAACAGGTTTGTAACAAAAAATTAGTATTGTAAAACGTATATCCACACAATGTATAACCGTCGAGTTTATTTTATAAAAATTTTATAAAAATGATCTATTTTATATACATAACGTAGAAATTTTATTTTTTTACTTTCCAATTGAATACAATATTTCTTTTTTTCCAAAGTTCTGTTTAAAAATCAATCCTCTTTCTTTGTATTTTTGTAACTTCAATAGTTAAATACTTCAATTTTGTAATCTCAATAGTATGTACATCTATATTGTAATACAGGTGTGTATCACAGATAAATCTTATTTAATATACAGAAAGTATATAATTTTTTATAATCTTTATAATAAACTTTATCATAGAAAATCAATAAACAGAGTGAAGCAACTGTTAATAGTGGAATTAATTGCTTTCTATACTACACAATAAACTGGAATAAACATTTTTATTTCATTTAAAAAGAAAGAAAGAACAAGAAAAATGAAAAAAAATGTTTAAAATACTTTTTATTTTTTCAGCAATTTCTAAACAGTAAAAAAATCTATTATAACAATATTAATAATATACAAATATATCTTATGTGATGGAATCTCAAATTTTTAATTGTGATATTAAAATTATTTTTGTTTACTTAAGTATTAAAAATTGTATCAATAAAATTTTTCACGTAGGTAAAAACTTACAATAAAGAATAAATTACTGAAAATTTAAATAAGGAGTATCATCATGAATTCTCCTTAGTCTTCATCTGAATCATCAGAATTTGAATCATTAGGCCCTTTAATAGTTTTAGGTTTCGAAACATGTGACAACCATGGCTTTTTGTTATTTTCTAATGAAAAGTTTTCCTTGAGTGTAATTACACCGGAAAGTGAAAGTCTGTATTCTAACATTTCAGTTGAAAAATCATCACAATTTCCTAAGTCAGTAAATCCCACAACATAATCTTTAGTTTTACCATTAACAATAAGAGCAATCGTGGGAATGATTTTGATTCTTAAACGTTCTGAAAGTGTTCAATTTAGATTAATGTAGAGAATTTTTAAATTTAATAAGTAACGCACAGTCTGTTAACTTACCAGTTAAAAATGGACATCGCATTACATTTAATTTACAAAACCTTGCTTCTATGTGTTTCTTTGCAAGAATTTTTAGATGATGATCCACTATTTTAGACCTTGGTGAATCGTCTTTATAAAATAAACAGACAATGTTTTCTGATTTTTTTGATACTTCAAAGAATTCTTTCTCGTCATACAATTCTGAATATTCTCCATGACCCTAAAATATGCATAGAGTATATTTGTACAGTTACAATCGTCGGCAATGAATCAACAGTTTTACATCAAACGAATCTCTGAAGTTAACGACTTAAATATTATAAAATACTAAAATACTATAAATTATATTTTACCAATGACAACCAGTTCTGCTTTTGCTGTTGAACCAATTTCAGTTTCTTTAAACGTTGTTCACGCAACTTTTCAAAATCACTGACGTCCAAGTTATCCAATTTTTCTATTTCAGCGTCCAATTGTTTTTCGACGCAGTGTGTTGCCTCTATTACTTTTTGTTGCAAAGCAGTCTCCATTTCTAATTTAAATTCAAATTTCAAGGAATTTATGAATTTGTAAGCTATACTATACAAATCTAACCCACAATGTTACATTTCAATGTGAAAAAAGATGAATAACTATAATCAGGATTAACTGATTGAATTTTATTTTTAAATAAAGTAATATTTTGTAAAGTGTAAATAACAAATAGTAGTGGATAATATTAGGTGTTTTAAGTTGTAATAAATAAATTGGTTCTTACTAATGAGGTTTCGGTTTGACCGTATAAGGAGTCTTCTTACGTTCTGTCAAACTGTATACAGGGTGTCCAAAAAAAGGTCTGTAAGTTTCTCTAAGGCAATGGTCGGCAAAGTGTGGCTCCAGAGCCGCATGTGGCTCTTTGGGTCCTTAAGTGCGGCTCTGGCACAAATATCCAGGGAAGGCGCAATAATATTAATAAAATAATATGGGCGCAATAATATTAATAAAATAATATGGGCCCAATAATATTAATAAAAAGTTATGACTATACCAAATGCTTTACACCTAAATTTAAGATGTTTCAAAAAATGGAGTTAATCAATGTGTGCACGAACGGCTCGTATATTAATAAAATTGTATTTTTTGAAAAGATTTTTTAAATTTTTATTTTCATCAATTTAATAATGATAATAATTTTGTATCGGTGGCTTTAGAAAAAAATATATTTGAAATATTTTTATAGGCACCCCAGGTTTTATTTAGTGTAATAAAAGTTTACTAAACAAGCAGATTTGGCTCCCAATTTTCTTTTTAATTGTTGTAATGTTCATATTTGCTCTAAGGAGTGACTCTTGAGGTGATTCCAAGCAACTTTTTCCTTTGCGAAAATGTCAGATTCGGCTTTGTTAACGAGTTATTAACGAAAAATACTGATCAATCACAGAGCGAGTATGGCGACTAGCCGCCGGCGGGAGCGTTGATTCACGCCGCGCTTGTGCTTTTACGAGCAACTCAGAATGTATCGAAGCGACTATTGACGAATATAAAACAAAAGTTATATCGAATAAACTAATTAATTGTTATTCATATAGAACAAATAAATTGAGTTCATCCAATACTCCAAATGAATAATGAACAAATCTATGAAAGGTAATTGAAACTTAATAACAAATAGAATGCAATTCCTTTCTCTAATAAAAATTTATTCAAATAACATCAAACACTATTATTGATCATAACTTAATATTATCATTTGAATTAATTTTTATTTTCTTAACCAGTTAACCGTGGAATTTAGTTTCAAAAGATCCCCACAGGGTGCGGAATTAAAAACAACTATTATACATTTTAGGAAAAACGAGGAAGGATTACATTTTTATTCGTCAAAAAAACTAACAATTCGTTTCTGAGTACGTTATTCTTACCAGAAGCTTGAAAATTGTCAAAAAATAATAAAATACATGAACAAGAAAAATTGAGGATAACAAGAATAAACAAGAAAAATTGAAGATAACAAGAATAAACAAGAAAAATTGAAGATAACAAGACTAAACAAGAAAAATAAGAAAATAGTTTAAAAAGTTTCAATCTCTTTCAATCAAATGGAACATATCACCAAATAATATTCTTATTACATTTTATTGAGATTTCCAGTTTTTATAGTGAATGGTAATTTTTTATTTTACACGACGAGTATACACGTCAAACGTACCGCAGTAGAGATTTGGTCCGACGTGTATACACGTCGAACGCACTTAACTTGTTATTACAGTATTTAACGATGATATTAATTATAAATATTTAATAATATTGAACAATTGTTTAATAGCTTCGCCGAAAAGATTTTTTACAAAAACTTCGAAGAACACAGCCAGGAATAAGCTACAGACCACGTCGAATTAAAAAAGAGTCACTGAACAATTAAATCAAACTCACCCTATCAACAATAGCACACCTGTTGCTTGGAATTGCGTATCACTGTGTCACAGTACCGATCTTGACCCTTGACGGACGATATGGCTTGTGGTGTGCGAACAGCTGATCACAGCTATGCGACACTGAACGTATGGCCGGGTCAACGACATTAATGTTCACCTCACTGCACGGTTACTAACACTGATCGCTTATAATTTACAACACTGAGATGGTGAAATTGAATTCATTGTTACTCCTAGAATGTAAAAATTGCTTCAGCGCGTCCTCCGTTACTTTGTACGCAGCTTGGTGCATGCAGAACGATTGACGCACCACGCGAGGAACCGTTCGCTTAACACTTTGCTGACCGGTGACGAGTTAACTCGTCTTCTCATACCCAAACGTTTGCAGACCGGTGACGAGTTAACTCGTCTTTACGAACCTAAACGTTGTTGACCGGTGACGAGTTAACACGTCGTTGCACTTGCATTATCTATTTCAATTTATGATACCCGGGGCGATATAGAACATTGCAAAAACTTGGCGTATCGTGTTTAGGTTATAAAGCGGACGTAACAAAAAAATTGCTTTTCTTGGTATTTAGGTTTTTATCACAATTTTAGATTTATCTGAGAGATATATATATATCAATATTATATAAATACTATACTACTAAATATATATTATACACTATATCAAATATATATATATGTATATACATATATATATATTTATAATATATTACTACTATAATACTACTAAATATATAATACTACAGCTTCCCATGCCAAGGTATAATACTTTCGTGCAATGATAATTCTTTGTTTGGTATATAATACTAATATAATACTACTAAATATATATTATACACTATATCAAATATTTATATATATATACATATATATATTTATAATATATTACTACTATAATACTACAGCTTCCCATGCCAAGGTATAATACTTTCGTGCAATGATACTTCTTTGTTTGGTATATAATACTAATATAATACTACTAAATATATATGATATACTATATTTATAATATATTATAATATATATATTTGATATAGTATATAATATATATTTAGTGATATAGTATTTATATAATATTGATATAATATATATATATATATTTGAGATACATCTGCAAAACCTATTATGTACCACACAGGTGATTGCCATACAGTTTATCATACAAAAGAATATTATTAAAAGTTATATAAAAAATATGTCCAAAGTTTAATTTCATTTCATTCAGTATAAATAAAACTTATTGGAGTTTATTTAGAACGTTTTACTTCCATATTCAATTACAAAATAATAGCCGGTGACATGATATAGTTCCTGTGTAAAATTCCCGGTCAACAAAGTGTTAATATGATCACAAAACATTTGATCATGGGGTCAGCGACCTCCTTGGTCTGATAGTGTCCTGATAATTCTATCAACTAAACAACATTGTCTCATTTTAGCCAAGACAGTTTGTAGAAAAGCGCAATTGCATGGAGGAGACGACGCATTTTGTGTTCACTATTCTTTATTGAAATAATTATCTCTTTTAAGAGTCACCAGTTTTTATATCTCAGGAGTAATAATAAATTGAATTTGACCACCTCGGTGTTGTAAATTATTTATATCATACGTTCGGCGGTGTTTTTACAGTGAAACACCGAAATCTGGAGAATGTCGACTTTCACCGGTGAATGTCAACATTCACATAGTCGCGTGGTGTATGTCCGAAATATTTGCCATTTCACCATCAGTGCATGGTGAATGTTGAACATGGAGATTTATATTTTACACAAATTGAATTTTGGAAATTTGAATAATCCGCAATTAATGCATTTAACTTTTCAAGAAAAAGATCACGATTTACCGCGGTATCCATTAAGTATAAATTAGGGTATCGGAAAAAAAATTAAGATTTTAGGTAAATCCTAACCCGAACCTAATCCGCAATTAATGCATTTAACTTTTCAAGAAAAAGATCACGATTTACTGCGGTATCCATTTAGTATAAATTAGGGTATCGGAAAAAAAATGAAGAAAACGTTGCTCGCGTTATCAAAGCTTGCATAATAAGACTGACAAAGCTGATTGACGCCGAGCAGAACAAAGGATTTGGCGGGAGAGAGCCAGTCGCTTCTTTTTTGACTCTTCTGTTTTGGACCTCCACCAGAGCATATCTGTGATTGTCGACACGCACCGAAGAGGGTCCCAATGTACAACGATGCAATGAAATATTCGATCTTTCACCGACGTATTTCGTATCTGTTGACATTCACCGGTGAAAGTCGACATTCTTCAATTTCGGTCATTCACGGTAACAGTGTCATATAACTGTGATCAGCTGTTCGTCCACAAGCCATGTCGTCCGTCAAGTGACAAGATCGGTACTGTGATACAGTGATACGCATTTCCAAGCAGTAGGTGAATCTTTTGCTGATTGGACGAGTTTGATTTAATTTTTCGGTTATTCTTTTTTAATTTAACGTGGTCTGTAGCTTATTCCTGGTTGTGTTCTTCGAAGTTTTTGTAAAAAATCTTTTCGGCGAAGCTATTAAACAATTGTTCAATATTATTAAATATTTATAATTAATATTATCGTTAAATACTGTAATAACAAGTTAAGTGCGTTCGACGTGTATACACGTCGGACCAAATCTCTACTGCGGTACGTTTGACGTGTATACTCGTCGTGTAAAATAAAAAATTACCATTCACTATAAAAACTGGAAATCTCAATAAAATGTAATAAGAATATTATTTGGTGATATGTTCCATTTGATTGAAAGAGATTGAAACTTTTTAAACTATTTTCTTATTTTTCTTGTTTAGTCTTGTTATCTTCAATTTTTCTTGTTTATTCTTGTTATCTTCAATTTTTCTTGTTTATTCTTGTTATCCTCAATTTTTCTTGTTCATGTATTTTATTATTTTTTGACAATTTTCAAGCTTCTGGTAAGAATAACGTACTCAGAAACGAATTGTTAGTTTTTTTGACGAATAAAAATGTAATCCTTCCTCGTTTTTCCTAAAATGTATAATAGTTGTTTTTAATTCCGCACCCTGTGGGGATCTTTTGAAACTAAATTCCACGGTTAACTGGTTAAGAAAATAAAAATTAATTCAAATGATAATATTAAGTTATGATCAATAATAGTGTTTGATGTTATTTGAATAAATTTTTATTAGAGAAAGGAATTGCATTCTATTTGTTATTAAGTTTCAATTACCTTTCATAGATTTGTTCATTATTCATTTGGAGTATTGGATGAACTCAATTTATTTGTTCTATACGAATAACAATTAATTAGTTTATTCGATATAACTTTTGTTTTATATTCGTCAACAGTCGCTTCGATACATTCTGAGTTGCTCGTAAAAGCACAAGCGCGGCGTGAATCAACGCTCCCGCCGGCGGCTAGTCGCCATACTCGCTCTGTGATTGATCAGTATTTTTCGTTAATAACTCGTTAACAAAGCCGAATTTGACATTTTCGCAAAGAAAAAAGTTGCTTGGAATCATCTCAGGAATCACTCCTTAAAGGAACTTACAAACTTTTTGGGACACCTTGTATATATATTTTATCCCTAAATTGCATTCGTTACCAAATTCCAATTTCCAATATCCCTATAGTAAGTTTAGTCAAGGTGTGCTTTAGCACTTTAATAGAACAAGAAGCGTCACACCGTTGACGCTTTTTTTACAGTATTTTTAATAATATTCTTATTACGAAAGAATCATTGAAGTCGGCATTATTTAAACTTTATAACATAACTTAATTTCTTTTATAAATATTTTCTATATAAAATTATTTATTTACTTCATAATTTCTTAATTTCTTAAATTAATATTTTAATTTTGTGTGATAATTCTCGAAACATTTCCCTGGATGCAATGGAATTTTGCAAGAAGAGCACATAAATGCTGTTGAACTTCTCTTTTTAGCAGCAGTGCATACTCTACAGGCTCTTCGAGGATTTTCAATTTTGCCATGTCCTATAATTTTTACAAATTTATGTTTTTTCATATCTGCAGACAGCCTGTCCGATGGATCATACTTTGTAACTCTTTTAACATACGTCAAAGGTGTACCTGTTTCAAACGTGCGATTAGTAGTATCAGATATAACTATTTTAATAACATTTGACTTACTTGATTCTAGTTCGTTCGCTTCGATCGGACCAAGCCATAAGCTTGCAACATCCAAGAGAAATTTTTTATATCTGATATTGTCTCCTGAATTCTTTACGCGAATTTGATAAGCATTGAATAACGCACAGTTTAATAAATATAAAACAGCTTTCTTTGTCCACTTTTTCGTTTTTAACAAAAGTGAATAATGTGAAAGGTAATGATCTGCACGATCAACACTTTTCATATATTTATTGTACTCAATTGCACATATAGGTTTCACAATCTTTTTCTTTGTTTTTGGATCTGTAATCTCAATTACATTTGCTGGATGTATCGTAGATATCATGGAGTTATATTTGTTTACCGTTCTCCATGTTTGTAGAAGAATATTGTCGTTTCTGCGAAATACTATTGTATTTTCCTTTAAATAAATGTTTCTCAAACTGTGCGGCACGGCTTTATTTTTTCTTATTATCCCACAGACATTTGTTTGATGTTTCAACAATTCTTTTGTAATTTCCATACTATGGTAATAATCATTCACGTATACATCATGCCACAAATTTAGAAACGGTGATAATACAGAAAGTACAGTTGTTATTAACGGTTTTCCGTGCACACAATGTATTTCAAAATTAGAAATGTATCCCGAGCTGGCTTCGCACACCATACATACTAATATTCCATATTTTGTAACTTTTGTAGGATTATAAGTATGAAAAGGCAGCTTCCCATGCCAAGGTATAATACTTTCGTGCAATGATAATTCTTAGTGTCATATAACTGTGATCAGCTGTTCGTCCACAAGCCATGTCGTCCGTCAAGTGACAAGATCGGTACTGTGATACAGTGATACGCATTTCCAAGCAGTAGGTGAATCTTTTGCTGATTGGACGAGTTTGATTTAATTTTTCGGTTATTCTTTTTTAATTTAACGTGGTCTGTAGCTTATTCCTGGTTGTGTTCTTCGAAGTTTTTGTAAAAAATCTTTTCGGCGAAGCTATTAAACAATTGTTCAATATTATTAAATATTTATAATTAATATTATCGTTAAATACTGTAATAACAAGTTAAGTGCGTTCGACGTGTATACACGTCGGACCAAATCTCTACTGCGGTACGTTTGACGTGTATACTCGTCGTGTAAAATAAAAAATTACCATTCACTATAAAAACTGGAAATCTCAATAAAATGTAATAAGAATATTATTTGGTGATATGTTCCATTTGATTGAAAGAGATTGAAACTTTTTAAACTATTTTCTTATTTTTCTTGTTTAGTCTTGTTATCTTCAATTTTTCTTGTTTATTCTTGTTATCTTCAATTTTTCTTGTTTATTCTTGTTATCCTCAATTTTTCTTGTTCATGTATTTTATTATTTTTTGACAATTTTCAAGCTTCTGGTAAGAATAACGTACTCAGAAACGAATTGTTAGTTTTTTTGACGAATAAAAATGTAATCCTTCCTCGTTTTTCCTAAAATGTATAATAGTTGTTTTTAATTCCGCACCCTGTGGGGATCTTTTGAAACTAAATTCCACGGTTAACTGGTTAAGAAAATAAAAATTAATTCAAATGATAATATTAAGTTATGATCAATAATAGTGTTTGATGTTATTTGAATAAATTTTTATTAGAGAAAGGAATTGCATTCTATTTGTTATTAAGTTTCAATTACCTTTCATAGATTTGTTCATTATTCATTTGGAGTATTGGATGAACTCAATTTATTTGTTCTATACGAATAACAATTAATTAGTTTATTCGATATAACTTTTGTTTTATATTCGTCAACAGTCGCTTCGATACATTCTGAGTTGCTCGTAAAAGCACAAGCGCGGCGTGAATCAACGCTCCCGCCGGCGGCTAGTCGCCATACTCGCTCTGTGATTGATCAGTATTTTTCGTTAATAACTCGTTAACAAAGCCGAATTTGACATTTTCGCAAAGAAAAAAGTTGCTTGGAATCATCTCAGGAATCACTCCTTAAAGGAACTTACAAACTTTTTGGGACACCTTGTATATATATTTTATCCCTAAATTGCATTCGTTACCAAATTCCAATTTCCAATATCCCTATAGTAAGTTTAGTCAAGGTGTGCTTTAGCACTTTAATAGAACAAGAAGCGTCACACCGTTGACGCTTTTTTTACAGTATTTTTAATAATATTCTTATTACGAAAGAATCATTGAAGTCGGCATTATTTAAACTTTATAACATAACTTAATTTCTTTTATAAATATTTTCTATATAAAATTATTTATTTACTTCATAATTTCTTAATTTCTTAAATTAATATTTTAATTTTGTGTGATAATTCTCGAAACATTTCCCTGGATGCAATGGAATTTTGCAAGAAGAGCACATAAATGCTGTTGAACTTCTCTTTTTAGCAGCAGTGCATACTCTACAGGCTCTTCGAGGATTTTCAATTTTGCCATGTCCTATAATTTTTACAAATTTATGTTTTTTCATATCTGCAGACAGCCTGTCCGATGGATCATACTTTGTAACTCTTTTAACATACGTCAAAGGTGTACCTGTTTCAAACGTGCGATTAGTAGTATCAGATATAACTATTTTAATAACATTTGACTTACTTGATTCTAGTTCGTTCGCTTCGATCGGACCAAGCCATAAGCTTGCAACATCCAAGAGAAATTTTTTATATCTGATATTGTCTCCTGAATTCTTTACGCGAATTTGATAAGCATTGAATAACGCACAGTTTAATAAATATAAAACAGCTTTCTTTGTCCACTTTTTCGTTTTTAACAAAAGTGAATAATGTGAAAGGTAATGATCTGCACGATCAACACTTTTCATATATTTATTGTACTCAATTGCACATATAGGTTTCACAATCTTTTTCTTTGTTTTTGGATCTGTAATCTCAATTACATTTGCTGGATGTATCGTAGATATCATGGAGTTATATTTGTTTACCGTTCTCCATGTTTGTAGAAGAATATTGTCGTTTCTGCGAAATACTATTGTATTTTCCTTTAAATAAATGTTTCTCAAACTGTGCGGCACGGCTTTATTTTTTCTTATTATCCCACAGACATTTGTTTGATGTTTCAACAATTCTTTTGTAATTTCCATACTATGGTAATAATCATTCACGTATACATCATGCCACAAATTTAGAAACGGTGATAATACAGAAAGTACAGTTGTTATTAACGGTTTTCCGTGCACACAATGTATTTCAAAATTAGAAATGTATCCCGAGCTGGCTTCGCACACCATACATACTAATATTCCATATTTTGTAACTTTTGTAGGATTATAAGTATGAAAAGGCAGCTTCCCATGCCAAGGTATAATACTTTCGTGCAATGATAATTCTTTGTTTGGTCTATAAACAGTTTGGAACTTTTGTGTCAAGTGTGTGTAAATTGGTTTAATTTTATCTAGCCTTTCTTGACAATGTACATTGTTATTAAAGTGCCAATACTGCCATATCTGACGAAATCTATTTCTGGTCATTGTATTTCCAAAAATAGGTGTGCACAGTAATGGGTTCGTAGACCAATAATCATCTTTTTCTGACTTTTTTACAAGTCCCATTAGAATAATCAATCCTAAAAATTTTTTCATTTCTACGACATCTGTGTCGGTCCAAGTTTTGTTCTTCTTTGATCCATTATTGTTATTTTGTTGATGATAATACAAGTTCGTTTCTGTTACAAATATATTCAATAGCTCTTCTCCAATAAATAGTTCTACGCTTGATTTTATATCTAAATTTTCAAATGGTATTTGCATTCCAGATCGTTCCATACAATCATGGATATCGGGAGTGTAATCAGTTTGCGACCATTCATTTTCATTATAAGTCGTATTTCCAATATCTTCTGAATCTTCTTCATCATTTTCACCATCCGACTCTTCATTATTGCTATCTAATAAAGCGATGTCACTGTCTACATCTGACAGTACATCTGCATATATTTCCTCGTCATTTTGAGACATTTTTTAGGATATTTTGCAAACATAAAATATTAAGTTTTGAAAGACCAAAATTAGGTATTTCAAATCTAGTAAAATATGATTTCAAACCAAGTACAGTGAGATAAGAAAAGTGTATAAATATCTTTCTAACCGATTAAAAACGCTAAAAATTGGATGGGAGGAATTTAAAAGTAGTCAAAATACATAAGAAACGAACATTAAATTCGCAACCTTCGATAATTTATATACTGCCAGTTAATAATCGTTAACAGCATGAAGTCACGTCTGCGTGACGCTGGCTGATAACCTCCGGCTAATGAAATCACGCGCACGTGACAACAACCGTTAAAATATTAACGTTTATTTTAATTCAATATATATAATTCAACAAAATAAATTAATAAATATGAGTTGTTGGTAGAATAAATTATGCGATGTAAAGTAATCTAAAATAATTTATATTTAAAATATTTGTATACTTAAATATAATTAAACAAAAGAAAATTTGATAAATGTTATTACTTAAGTAAAAATATAAAATTAAATTTTATTGTATTTTAATTATATTTAACAAATCTTGATATTAAAGATTATTATTACGAATGCTGTGTAAAATATTTAAAATGTTTAACGTTATCTTACGTAAAGTAATCTGGATTATAAAAATTTCCGATATTACCATTTAATTATTTATATCTTAATTTTAAGATACCGATAAAAATATATACATAATGCGCATCTTTTTCATTTATTCATTTTCAGCACATAGTATTTAAAATTTAAGCGGCGGGAAAAAAAATACATAGAAATTTTAGATAAATATTTTTCTAAGGATGTTTTTCAATTAAAAAATATTCTCTGTAACATATTTAGTTATGAATAAGGTGGGACGCTTAAAACACGTACCATGCTTCAAAGAGTTAATCGATAACGAAACGATATAAAATATTAAAACGTAAAAATATATATTAACATCGTTCTAGCGTAATATTTAATCGCATTATAACAGAATTCGTGACCCTAGGTGAAATTAAGTTTCATAGTTGTCGACTTGTTAGACGGTAATAAAGATGGCGGATGCAACATACGAGTAACCGATGTTTCCTTCGATACGTGCGTTAACGATTCTACGAAATAGTCGCATTGACATATTGTGTAGTGTGTATGTGCATGCGTGTGCGTGTGTACGCCAAGTAAATTTCGGTTGATAAAATATGTTAGAAATTTGTTGAATATGAGTGAAGGAGCGAATTCGGTACCGCAGATCTGCGAGAATTCGCTTACGACCTTGAAAGACGAGGTCGATCCTGAAGAACTTCCTCCGAGAACGATATCGCACACTACAAGAAGATCACGTTTTGGTACGGGCAATGTTCCCCTCTCGCCTTACATCTTAATAGATGGAAGAAAATTACGAAGTTCCTTAGCATTAAGCAGAAAAAAGCTTCCCCGACGTGTGAGTTTTCCAACAAATGACAATCACTTGATTACGGGATATCTGGAACCGGCCAATCCATGGAAACTCGGTGAGGATAAATACTTTATCTTGCATCAGCTTCATACTCATTCTTTTTCATTCCAAGCGCAGTTTGTCAACTTAATCTTTCTCACCGTACTGATTATAAAACACAGTTAGTCTGGTAGTTTATGGAGGCCTGTGCATCGTCTTTAGTAATTGTTAATAATCTAAGAATATGTATTTTATTTTCAGTAATAATTGTTCCATGTTAATAATTGAAGAATTGTCGTTAACTCAATACCATAGGTATTTAATTATAAATGTTTCTGTATCGGAGATATCAATTTATTAACGTAATCGAGGAAATAACTTTGTTAGTATCTTTCTTTTTTTTTTTTTTCCTTTTTTTTTTGGGGGGTATTTTGAAAACAGAAAATTACCGATTCTTGGTGTCGAGTTTAAATAATAGCTTGAAGGGAAAATTTTAATTACTTACCTATTTCTACAGTGCCGAATGAATTGTAACAATATGTAGATATTACGGTATCGGTTAAACGTATTAATAGTAGTTTAAGTTACGGTATTAATGTTGTATTTCAACAAAATAAAAGTTTGACGATAGAATTATTTAAAGGTTTATTCTATGTACGTGATATTACGAAGTTTGTAATAACAAAAAGTTTGATAAATAGTGTTTAAGTATTGCTTAAGGTATAATTTTTTATTATTAAAAATGAACAATTTATATATCTCGAAGATATATAAATAATCTGAATGAAACTAATGTATAAAGAAGGTAAATGTATATATTTTTTGTGTTAAAAAATTTAATTGGTGTTCATAAAAAAAGGATTTGTATTTCATAAAATTACTTTAAGTTCAATGTATCATGCTATTTGTATTTTAGAGAGGCATGTCAACTTCATTTTATAAAATTGAATAAAATCACAAATATTTTCATACGAATAATTTATTGAATATTGTATCGTAAAGAAATTTGCAACAGGGTAATTCAACTCGTTTTGTATATTCAGTTTTATTATCTTTTGAGCTTGTTAACTTTTTGTGTAACATTTAGGTTTACAATTCTCTTATGTATGCTTGGTTATTTTTTGAATATTACTTCTCTGTAATAGTAAAATAAGATGATCGATTAAAAAATATAATTTAAGCTTCGATTGTAATTTGTATAAATTGGTAAAATAATTTCTTTAAATTTTATCTTAAAGAAGTTATTAATACCCATAATATAATGGTTATAATTATTTTACATAATCTGTTCTAATTTTGTAATTATTTACTTGCATAGTTGTAGTGTATTACTAAGCCATTAGGTTTTTTTTATAGGTCATGCCAAATGCAGAACGTTTAAGATTTCACAATGTGAACCATATACTAATTATAAGTTTGATGCAATATTAAAGTATGTACAATATATAATTAACTTGTAAGTTACTCTAGAGGTATATTTTTTTACTCTAATTAGTAAATTATATTATCTTAAACAGAACAATGTATCTAAAATTGTATTTTGTATAATAAATAATTTGTTACATTCTCTACTTTATATTAATTATTCTTCAAGTACATTTGGCTGTTTAAAAGTATTACACGAGAATTAAATAAATTATTTTTAATAAAATAAGGTAAAGTTATAACATATGAGAATATTTTAGTATCTCTGTAATTTTTATGTAACATTTATAACATTTTATTTACATTATTGTATTAATACGTTCTCTGTGGAATTGTGCATATGGAAAAAGTGGAAGCTAATTTTTTGAATACAAAAAAAATAAAAATTAGGTGCAGAAAAAAAGAATTTGATTTTCTATATATATTTTACATTTACATTAAAGTATATGTAATTCGTATTAAAAATAAAATGCAAGTAAATATTTGGCTATATTCTTAAGAAAAAGATGAAGAGTTGATTTCTTCTTGATCCTCTGCTTCCAGGGTCAAATTTATCAACTTGCTTTGTTGTGATAGAGAGGTGAACATTCAATGGAAATATAGACACTAATTAATGATCAAGTCATTGCTACAAATGAAAAACTTGGTGAGTCACCAATGAACACCGCAGCGAACGTGTTAAGAAACATTATATTTATGAAATGCAAATAATAAATTGAAGTTCAAAATTATGTTTATAATATGTATTGTTAGCAGTATTTTATTGAATAGGTTTGAGCATATATACTCCACAGTTTTCCCAAAGCATCATTCGTTAGTTATTTACATCTTAATATGTTATTTTTAAGATTTTTTATATTCTAATGATACATTGATTAATTGTTCACAGCTGAAAATGTGAATCACGAAGATTTAGTCTCAGCATACAAGGAATCCTGTTTAAAACACAATTCAGATCCTCTGGAAACTGTTATAAATCAACTAAAGGTAAAATTGAGATGTATTAATACTTTTACTTGATATTGATTCAGATTGAAAAAAAAAGTTATGCGTACATATTATATTATATTGAAAGCCAAATAAAATATGTCTATTATTTTTGTTTGTATTTTATTAATATTATCTGGGCTACATTGATTATTGAAAAATTACATTGTTAAAATTAATGTAACGGTGATTAATACAAAATTTAATATAAGAGTAAAAGAATCTGTTTCAAATTTATTGTAATAACTTGCTACCCTATTGTTATAGTTTCAAAACATTTTTGTTGAACACTAATATATACATCTTACTGATTAAAATATAATAATTAAGATTTATTGTATATACATATAACTATATAAAATTCTTAAATTAGTCCTGGTAGGAACTGAGATATAAATATAAAGTTAAAATTAATGGCTAAGGTATAATGAATATGGCATATTTATACAACTTTTAATATACGAAGTACTTATATACGTATAATATGATAAAATAATATTTGCAAAGAGATATTCTTAATTCAGCTCAAATAATAATTTATATCAAGTTATTTGTTAAAATTATATGTACTTTTATAATACTAACACTATTAGTAAAGGATGGCATATTAGGAAAATGTGCAATTTTTGTAATTTGTAATTAATTGTTATATTATTTATACATGTATTATTTGCTTATAATGATGCTTAAGATTACGATTAATATTTGAATAATTTTTTACTTTCAATTGTGGTATAACGCACAGATATTTTTTTAATGTATGGTAAACACAATATTTGAAATGTAATATTATATAATATTACATAAATATTTATGTTTAGAAATATATAATGAAATAAATACAACTATATGTTATAATTTTTGTACAGAACTTAACTACATTTGAATTGCGAAATGCAGAATTAAATTTAAAAGGGCAGAAATTGAGTGTAAATGATGCGGAACCTTTGGAGGAAATTTTTAAAAGAATTCAATTCGATAAAGTTGATTTAGAAGCTACATCTTTAAATGATGAGGTATTTTCTTCAATTTACAATTTTGTTTGAAAAAGTTAATTCGTTTAAAATGTTATTGAATACCATTTGTTGTTTATATGTTGTAGAGTGCTGTGATATTATTTGATATGTTAGAGTATTATGAATCTGCAAAACACTTGAATATTTCATCTAATCAAGACATTGCGATTCATGGTTGGCAAGCATGTGCGAATATGATAAGAAAGGTATGCATAGTACATAGATCTTATGTAAAAAAAAGTTTATATAGATATTACTAGTTCAAAATATTATTTTTTATTATTTCATTGCTTGTTGTATATAGGATGACTGTAAAGAACATAAGAATTAGAAACGATACCAAATATGAGTGTTTAAAATCAAGGTTTATGTTACTTAATACATAATTAATGCAATCATTATTTGTCTAGACCCAATGTTTAGAACATCTTGAAGCTAAGGATCTAATCCTTAATGAAGAATATATGAATATCTTGAGTCGTGCATTACGATTAGTCTGCCATCTACATGTGCTTAAATTAGAAAATTGTGGACTTTCAGGAAGATCTATGGTCACACTAGGTATTTATCATTCAATACAGTTTGTTAGCTTTATTTATTAATTTTTTTCACTTTAAAACAGTTACAAAGTATATTCTTGTTTTTATTATCGTAGAAATTGTTAGTTAAGGTCCACAAATAATTAAATGTGTATGTTACATACGTAATACATATATAGTAAAACATAAGAAATGAATCACTTGAATAATTTTGACATTTTTGAGATAGTTACATACACATTATGATTACATTGATTTTTATGTTTATATAGCATTGTAAAATATTAGTATAATTACGTATTGTAATTTATAATCTATATTTCCTTTAAGAAATCATAGATTAGTTATGAAAATCAATCATTAATGGGCATTTATTAAAATTTTACTTTGAAATTTAGATTTAGTGAATTGCATTAGTCATAAATATAAGAAATATTAGATGTTATTTAACTGTTCCAGAAATATGAATCTTCTACTCTCTTTATTTTATAGTATTTTTATCTGTTTTACAACAAGATAAAAATTGTTCATATATTTTTTTATTTCCAAATACCATTGCTTTGAATAAATAAAAAATTATGTTTAAAAATACTTAAAACATTGGAATTGTTCAAGTGGTTTAGCTTAAAATTTTCATGTTTTTCAAATTTTCATTTTCACATAGTTTGTAAAATGTCATTAAAACTATCATAGGTTGTTTAATCTGTATTATATAAATACAATTTCATTTTTATATAGAATATTTAAATAGATTGCTCCTATTTACTACTACAAATTGGAAAAACAATTATAATAATTATTTATTATTTTTATACGATATATCCAATTTTCAAAATTAAATTTCATTTGTTAAGAAAAGTATTTTAAAAGATGGTGTTACTTTTATGTAGTATATTTAGTATTTGGCTCAAATATTTATGACATGGTATATAGTGTAAGTGCACGAAGTTAAAAACTACCAACTATTTGATAAATAGATCATTGAAACATATGTTTTATCTACATAAATGAAATCGAGGAAAAATGTTTTTAATAATATAAAACAATAACGTTCTTCTTTTAATAGTTGCAGCATTAAAAATGAATACTGGAATAAGAGAACTTTACTTAGCAGACAACAGGCTGAATTTATATGACGCAATACNTTTATTTTTATACGATATATCCAATTTTCAAAATTAAATTTCATTTGTTAAGAAAAGTATTTTAAAAGAAGGTGTTACTTTTATGTAGTATATTTAGTATTTGGCTCAAATATTTATGACATGGTATGTAGTGTAAGTGCACGAAGTTAAAAACCACCAACTATTTGATAAATAGATCATTGAAACATATGTTTTATCTACATAAATAAAATCGAGGAAAAATGTTTTTAATAATATAAAACAATAACGTTCTTCTTTTAATAGTTGCAGCATTAAAAATGAATACTGGAATAAGAGAACTTTACTTAGCAGACAACAGGCTGAATTTATATGACGCAATACAGCTTGGTTCTCTTCTTAGGTTAAATAATCATATACAGCTACTTGATATTAGGTATGTACCAATTGAAAATAGTAATGAAACAAAAACGAATTAATCTGTCTCATATTAATAAACAATTACACTAATTATGTTGCTATTATGATCACACGTGCTTTTGGCAATTGTAGTAAAAAATTTATTCGCACATTTTAAAATATGTACAAAAATAGTCTGATTTTAATTAAGCTTGAAATAAAAGAGTTATAAACACAATAGCGTTGAGTCCTAGATAAAGGGAAAAACTTGAACACACCCCTCGAGTCTAAAAGTCTTTTCAAGGAATTCAACTTTCCTGATGCCTTGTGGACTTGGATACTGTTTGAAAAGATTATCCGATTCGCTTAACTGTGTAAAAAAGGTCTCAGTACTGTTCGGACCTGAAAACAGCTTTTGCATTTCTGCTTCATTTTCTTCGAAGACTACAATTCTGCCTTTTTCGTAGAAAATTGCCATTGTATCCGGTTTATCATAGTTGCGTTGCTCTGTTAAAGTTTTTATTACACTTACCACGTGTCTTGTGCATATTGCATCGACTACAAATTTTACTATATTACATACATCGTACAGCTGCGTTCAAAGTTACATCAATCTAAAGATATGGTTGCGTCANAATTATCCGATTCGCCTAACTGTGTAAAAAAGGTCTCAGTACTGTTCGGACCTGAAAACAGCTTTTGCATTTCTGCTTCATTTTCTTCGAAGACTAAAATTCTGCCTTTTTCGTAGAAAATTGCCATTGTATCCGGTTTATCATAGTTGCGTTGCTCTGTTAGAGTTTTTATTACACTTACCACGTGTCTTGTGCATATTGCATCGACTACAAATTTTACTATATTACATACATCGTACAGCTGCGTTCAAAGTTACATCAATCTAAAGATATGGTTGCGTCATATAGATCCGACAAGAATAAGAGAATTAGTAGGAAAGAATATCTGGAACGTCATGTTCTTGATATTATAAAAGTATTATTTCTTGTTTCAGTAATAACGTTATTCAAGACGACGGTGTACGTGATATCTTGGAAGGTCTCATCAATCAAATAAACGAGGACAAGGATGGTAAAGGCTTAAGCATATTAGTATTATGGAACAACCAGCTGACAAAAAAATCGTCTCCATATTTCGCACGTATTATAGTACGTAATTTTATTTATCGTTATGATTATGCACGTGTGAACTATACATTTATTGTTAGTATTAATACTTTCTATGCATCTAGGCATTGTCTAAAACGTTAGAAACATTAAATATCGGGAAAAATATGTTGACCGATGAATTGTTATTCATTATAAAAGATGCACTGAAAAAAAACCGCGTTTTGTTGCAATTGGGAATACAATCAACCGAGCTTACATGCGATGGCATTGTTACGTTATCCGAGATTATTGAGATAAACCAGGTTTTACGAGTAAATATGAAATTTAGATTAGAATATCGGGGAAAGAATTAAGATAATGTTGCATTAAATCTCTATTTTGTTATTTTAGAGGATAGATTTACGAAATAATGGCATACATATGGCCGGAATGAAAGCTCTGAGTTCTGCTATGAAAAAAAATAGAAGTATTATTAAGATAGATTTGGACGATAAGCCTGATATAAAAGTAGTAAGTAAACATCCGTTGTACCGTACGTTTGAGAAACAATTTAAAGGATTGTATTATTATCGCTTGTCTCTTTCTTATGTTAATAACAGGATGATTTATCCCAGACCTTGCATCAGTACACGCAGTTTGTAGAAGATATTCGAAGCAGTTGTTTGGAAAACATGAAAAATCGTACATTAGAAGAAAATAGCGAAGGTTATGAAAATTCCTATCATAGCAGATTCTGTAGTACAACCTCCCGTAAAATTTCGCTTACTTGTCAAACACTGCCATGTTCTTTATCATCCATGATTTCAATACAAAAAGATGAATCTGGACGATCGATGCTCGAACCGAAACGAATTAATGGAGGTCGTCTTCGTTCCCCAGCTCCTAGTCCCGCCTCATCACCCGTAGCCAGTCCAATATTAAGTCCCTCACGAAGTCGGTTTGTGGTGTCCCGAGTTCCAGAAACGTTACGTTCTACAGATTCCTCAGTATCTTCGTCATCAGTTGTTCTTTCATCCCTTGGATCATCACCTACCTGTGTCAGTTCTGCAAGTGGGTCATCTAGATTTCGTGTTTCAGTTGTTGAATCAGCAAATATCGTATCTTTACCTAAACCTGTTATTACCACTACTGAGGCTGATATAACGGTCGATTTAAGTTCGAAAGTTAACATTACAGAGTCGACTGATTCAGATGATTCTGATAACGTATTCGCATTCGAATCAAAAACGAATAAAGATCAAACTATTGAAAATTTGCAAAGTACTTCGAACGACGTGTCTCGCCTAGTTTCTAATATGGTAGAAGAAACGTGTACACCAGCGATAGCTGAATGTCCCAACGTAGAAGAATTAAATACAAATAAATGTTTCGTTAAGACAAGTGTTAGAACTCAATCGAATGATAACATAAGTTCTATTACTCTAGAACGGAAAGAAGATGGCGACGTGGCAGACAATCAGATTATTTCGACTCGTTCGGAAGATATTTCAACGACAAGAAATATCGTGGATGTAGAAAATTGTCGTAACGAGGATGAAAATGATATAGAAACGTCTACAGGTGTAGACAAAAATGAAAAAGGTTCCACTTGTACCACAATAAGCGATCGATCAATAATTACTAACAATGATCACGATACAAGAAAGAAAGTAGCAAATACTAGTACGAACGAGAATATAGAATTGGAGTCGCAAACTAAACACGATCCTATACAAAAAAGTACTTCTAATTTAGGAAAACTACTCTCGCTGTTTCAACATTCTAGTTGTTTTTTTTCTGATTCCACTTCTGTTAATCAGTTGAAAAGTAAAAGTACATTGCAAGGTAGCATAAACAGCATGATGACACTTGGAGATAAATTCCATTATTACATAAAAGATAAGAGAGATAGGATTTATAATCGTGAAACCGAAGAATCCTCGGTATCGCTAAAGAGTAAATCAAAATTTTTTAACGTTTCTCAATTGCCAAGTTTACAAAGTTTAGCGAACATGATTCCATCATTTAGAGTCGAGGGTAATTTAAATGCTCCTGGACAGAGTAATAAGTCTTGTTCCAAAGAAGTAAATCCTTTGCTTGAGAAAGATTGCGAAAGTAATTCAACCGACAGAAAAAAAGAGTGTACTGATCATACCAGCGAAAGCAAAAACTTAAATGTCTATTTAAAAAGACAGGAAGCTAATGTTCCCACTTTAGATAATCAATTATTATCTGAGGATATACAATCAAAATTTCCTGCTGGTGTTACTAACAAAGATGTAGTATTAGCTGCAAATTGCATTGTTTCGGATATAATCGATACTTGTTCTAAAATTGTGAATGATAATTTGTTAATGCATGTTTCGAATAGTAACACGATTGTACCTGTACCTAAATTAATAGGTATACCTGAATACTCTGCTTTAAAAGCAGCTACAAACGATGTACAGAAACAAAATATAGCGGAAATACTAGACAAAATAGATCCTATACTAATAAAAGAAACGAATAATAAAACTTTAACAGACAGTATTAATTTTACTAGTGATAGCAACTCCTTGTCTTGTAGTATAATGTATGATGTAAGCAATGATATGCATACTGTACATACAGCTGACAGAATGCACAATTTAGTAATATTAAATTTAAGTACAAAAGATAATGTTGAAAATAATTCTGCTTTTAATGTAAATAGTACAGAAAGTAATACGGCATGTTTTGTATGCAACGAGAAATGTGTCTGTAATGTAAATAATAAATCACTTGAATGTTATAATACGTTGAAGGTAAATGTTGAAACGAATTGTTTAAATAATGAAGTTACCAGAATGTATAGTATTGACAGTAATAGTGATAAAAATGTTTTTATGAATGTTCATAACATGCCAACAAGCAATGAAGTAGAAAGAATAAGTGTATGTCATGTAAATAATAGTACGAATTGGAAAAGCGCTGTTGTAAATAACGTACCAGAAGCAAAGATATCAAACGTAAATTATACGTGTAAAGATACTAATTTTGAATTTAGCGATGGTAGTACAGATTTATGTACTTCGGTACTTTATAAAGATGTAAGTACACCAATAAAACGAAAGGTGATAGAACCGTTTCTCACAAAAGACAACAAATATTTTGAAATAAGTAATCCGAATGAAACGAAAACTACTAATTCTGTTGTGAAAACTACTACCAATAATACGTTCAGGAATATGAACATTGTTATGTCTATACCAAGAATGTACTTTTCTACGACGAACTTCAATAAGTTAATTCTTAGAAATCTTATACGTCATGTAGCTGATATCTCTATCGATGGAACTCCAGTAAAAAAATTTTCGTTACAAATTACTCCTAGGAATTGGCCAAACAATACACTTAAAATAAAAACTTTATTTTGTGATCTGTCTCAACTAGCTCACTCATCAATGAGTGCTATAACTGAAAAGCCAGCAAATATTCATAGCAACGATCAAGTCTTCAAAATTGAGGAAAATTCTTCCGTGAAAGATCATACCGAAGGAAATGCAAGTTATTACAAAGAACAGAAATTCGAGGAAAACAATGCTTTTAGAATTGTTCCCGAGTATTCTTCAGTACCTGTAATGGTTGATCCTACTGTCCATTCAGAACGAGATGTGTCTTATTTGAAAGAAAACGATGATGTCAGAGATAACTTAGCAGAGAATATTCATGTGCTCAGTAATTTTGGATCGAATATTGCTCAACGCTTAAAGTGCACAAATTCAGATGATATAAGTGACACGACTCATCAATATTTAAATGCAATTAAATGTGCAGTTGCCACAACTATGTGTTCAACGGGTGCAGTGAACACAAGGGGTAATACAACAGTTGACATTATTTCTGATCCGAGTACTAATATTGCTGAGCCTTCTTCAGTAATCCGTACAACCAGGTGAGTAAAGTATGCTATAAAAATTGATAAAAGTTATGAATCTAAATTACATCGGTTATATTTCAGAAGAAAATATTCATTGAATATTAAAATGTTTATATTTTTATATAATATGTATTTTATTGAAATTTTAAATTGTAATGTTGAAAAGTAATATGAAAAAAATTATTTTACTGTTACTTTTATTATTGTAGTTTACAAAAGACTTAAAGTATATCTTTTATTATCTACTGAATTATGCAAATTTATGTTTCTTGGAACACCTTCAATACCAAACATTTAAGTTACTTTTAATGGATAAAATGTGATACTGCAAATGCATATTTAACTGGACAATATTGTTTTCTTCTGTTATATTGGAATTATGAGCTGACTACAATTTTCTGTATTTTCAAATATAAACTGGAACACGTTATACCAACAAAATAATTGCTTTATACACGTTATTTAAATGTAATAATGGAAAATATATTATGATGAAAAATGTTATTTAATGCATAATTTTGTTTAAGCGATTTCATGCTGCTTATTCTTCATCATACTGCATCATATTTGATATGACAAATTAAGAATTGTCAATAATTAATTTGTACATCAAATGAAACGATTCATCTGCCATAAACATACAAGTTTATAAAACGCATTGTTTTGTAAAAAAAAAAAAAAAAAAAAAAAAAAAAAAAAAAAAATT
>SMSQ01026089.1:81694-93580 GCA_019453375.1 Ctenoplectra terminalis
TTTTTTTTTTTTTTTTTCCATTTTTACTCATCAAATAAGCGTACAAATATTATACTGTGCAGAGAGCGTCATTGATTAATATTATAAATTAGTAGCATTTAAAGTTATTCGTTTTTGTATTCATACTTATTTGCGCTATTTCTTTTCCGCTATATATGCTTTCTTCACCTTCATAGCAACGTGAAATCGTACGCGCAGTCGTGCTCCGGATATACAAAGGAATTGCGCTTAGTAGAAACACCTATTTCTTATTTCACCCGTCGAAAACGATTTGTTGTCTGTTCGTCTATAAATAAAATATACATATCATTGTTATCTGTCGAATGATTCAAATAATCTAATTGAAAGATTGTTTTCTGTAAATGTAAATTGTGCGGGTACGGAGTGTCCGTACTTTGCGATTTTGGAATATTGATCGTGTAATGAGAAAGATTTGTGCTTCAAATATAGTTCGACTTCGAAAAATAAGCCTTGAAATTGATCGTGAAATATTACCAGCGAATATATTCCTGTACAAAGGAACGGAACTACTATTTCCAATACAAAATCTATTTGTCAAAAGGAAGATGAGTGATTGGCATTGTTGAGCACTCTGTAATTTGATTTTTGTCCTCAAGAGTCGGTAATATTATTGTTAACTATTTTACTGTTTCGCTAAATTAGAATTTTTATGTTAATTGTATTTAATGATTTCAAAAAAAGTGCTGGTTTTTAAATGATCTTAGCGGCAATGTTTATTTAATTTTGAAAATTTGGTTTCTCTTTTTTTCATGAATTTCAATTCAATTGTATAAATATTATTTATTACTAGATGTATAATTATTACTTTTATCCTTTTTTTAAATTTTTTTTACATCAATCTCAATTTAAGTTTTATAGCTTTTCTTGTTTATTTAAATGTACATTTTTCACGTTACAAACATATAGGAAATAATAACGTATTGTGAAATTAATTTGCGCATTGGAAATGTATTAGAATATTAAGAAACGTTTCATTTGTATCTTTTTTTCACCAGCTGTTCCTGTGTGATCTTAGTGAAATGTATAATTGGAATGATTTTGGGACAGTGAATGGTCAATTCATCGGATATTGGCTTAGATCCTGATAAATATAATGTAAATGAGACACTTTTCTTTTATTCGTGTCATGGAGAATAAACTTTTTTGAGGTAAATATATTACTGCATATTCTGGACTAATTATTTTCTTTTCTTTTTAACTAATAATATTTGTTGGATTTAATATTATAATTATGAAATGATCATGATAAAGTAAAACAGTAATATCATTTATTGAATCATATTTTAACATAGAATGGTAAAAAGTTTATTTGATCCGAGCTTTTAAAATGATGTTTTAAAATTAAGTATTTAAATATATTTTTTTATTCAACTGTAGTAGAAATATTTTAATATTTTTAAAAGATTAGAATGTTAAAAGAATGAATAAACTGAGACACAACAATTGGATAAAATATAACACTAAATGGTTGATACGAGTATTACAGATTATATATTATTTTTTGTTCAAAAATAAATTTTGTAACGTGTAGTTATGTTAAATTATTTATATATATGAAACTTCTAAAATTTTAAATAAATATTTTAATCTGTAAAATTTATTATAATCTTAAAGTATAGTGTTTGTTTTGTAACTTGTATATTAAAATGTTGTATTAAAATTTAATTTAACTGTATTCATGTATCTTTTAAGTAATTTCACCACTTCCAGATGATTTTTATTTTATTACTGATTCTAATTATTAATTTTATTTTATTACAAATTATAGATAATTAGTTAATTGCAAATTATAGTTAGATTATGAAAGCTTAGCTTTAAATCTGATACAATTAATGTTGTTCTTAGAGAGAAAATTAAAGAACAAAGTTTATTGTATAGAATTTATATTGTTTTGTGTTACTTGATTGAATTTTTAAGGACTGCGTTTAACAGGAAATGAAATAATGAATACAAAGTATATATAAAAATAGTAACGCTTCTTGAAAGTATTTTTTTAGAACAATAAAAATAGAAAAGTTACTTTCTGTGATACAGTTATATATAACACCCCATAGATGTGTATATATTACAATTTTGTTTGTTAATCAATATTTATTGCTCCATTTTTTTCTTAAAATAACACCCATAACCATTTTCTAATATTACTCGTTCAGTTTATATAATTTTTAGTGACACTGATTATTTAAAATATAAGTGTTTGTAAATAACCAATGATTGACCTTACAAATTTCTGTAAACTGTGCAACACGCATTAAAATTTTCTCAATATATTTGTTTAGCGTGGATATGGTAACTATGAATTCTGAACAATCGGCATGCCGCCGAAAGCCAGGTGAAAACAGTGATATTGGAGGAACAGCTGATCGATATAGAAATAGAGATAATCAAATAAATCAATGTAACAATCAAAATGACGAAGCAGTTGACAAATCTCCAAGTAGTCCTACATATCATATCACTGCCTCATGTGCCGAAGATACACCCAATTACCTTGTGTATCAGAAAGTAATTACATAGTAATTTTTAGTTTGATTCTATTTTTACTTTCAATTTTTATTTTGTGATTTTATATATCTGTGTATTATAGATGGAAGCTATCGTAGAAAAAATGTCAGATGAAGTTACAGGTGTTCCAGTAAAAACGGTAAAGAATTTTATGACAAAAACACCTTCTGTCTTTACTGGTAATATATTGTAATTTTATTTGAATTTTATTTTTTTTTTTTTTTGTTTATTTTAACATAATGTGACTAACTTTTTTATTATTTTAGGTACAGATTTAATATCATGGATGATGAAGACCATGACTATAGATGATATTGGTATAATTTAAATATTAAACATATAAATATGAGGGAAAGTCAAATAGTAAAGAGACTTTTTAAGTTAAGCAAAAGCATTGATTATATTGCAATTAATTACAACTTTTTAAAAAACCTTCTTTATGTACTCCGAGTAATAGCTTTTTACTTAGCTCTTTTCTTAGAATTATTGATTAATTTAAAATGAGCGCTTCATTGATTAATTCCATGAAGAAAAAAACTTTTCTAAACTCAAAGCTATAAAACCAATACAGTTTTTTCATAAAATACAATGGAACACAAAAATTAAATCTAAAAGGCACAAGAAATTTTCAAAAGGTACGATTCAGCTCCAAAGTAAGAAATTTTATTTAGACAAAGGGAAAGATGCTGTGCAGTGGTGGTTACACGTGAGAACAAAAGCTTTCTTTCAACAAGGAGTTCAGAAGTTTTTTAAGATACGGATTAAATGTAAAGCAGTTGAAGATGATTATGTAGAAAAATTACATACATTTCAGTCATGCAAGTAACATAATATTAAAGAGCTTAATTTCTTAAAGTGCCTCTTTACTCTTCGATTTTTCTTCGTGAAGTCATTTTGAAATTTATATTTAATTTTTACTAATCGGAAACATATTAATACAATAGAGGCACTTCATGTGGCACATCTTATGGCATCTCATGGATATTTCTTCCCTATCGATGACCACTGCCTTACCGTAAAAAATGATAATACTTTCTACAGGTTTCAAACACCATATTTTTGGCCATCAAATTGTTGGGAACCAGAAAATACTGATTATGGTATGAAAATTATTTTCTTAGTGAAATTAAGAAACATTTGTGTCGACAGAAAGAAATGACCATTTAAATAACCTTTTTCTTGTATAAAATAAAGAAGATACTTACTTGTATATGAGCATTAAGAAGCATAAGAAACATTTATAAAGAAATGATAATAGATACAATTTGATTATGCTACATTTGAAATATTTCAATGAAAAGTGGCATTTTTCTGTAATAATAATTAACAATATAGATACAGTTATGTATTTTAGTTCATATTCTTTATTTAACAATATTCATTACTTAACTATAGTTTTAAAAGAACGTTATTACTTATTTTTATTAACTTTTTTTTATTTTATTCAATATGAGTGCAAAACTACTAGTTAACAACAAAGTACAGTTAACAAACAAGTACTACTATTTTAACTCAACAGGTTTAACAATTATATGACTGATACAATTGTAGATATTTTTCATATAAACCTCTAACTCACATAAATAGTTGTGTTTAAGAAAAACGTATATTTGATTTTTAATATTGCAGCTGTTTATTTATGCAAACGGACGATGCAAAATAAAACTCGTTTAGAATTAGCTGATTACGAGGCTGAGAATTTGGCTAAGTTACAGAAAATGTTTTCAAGAAAATGGGAATTTATCTTTATGCAAGCAGAAGCGCAAAGTAAAGTTGACAAGAAACGAGATAAATTAGAAAGGAAGGTATTGGACAGTCAAGAAAGAGCTTTCTGGGATGTGTACAGACCGATGGTAATATTATATGTGAAATTTTATCTTAACGTGTTTAATTTTATTCATTGCACTTGAAAAATTATTTTTTGTTTTGTAAATTTCATATCTAGTCTCTTTTCATACAACAACTAGTAATAATTATAAAACCACTATTTTTTAACTTTTTATTTCTATTTTTACAATATTTTTTATTATTCTAGTGATGTAATCAAAAGGGGACTTTATCCGTATGCAGAATAAATAAATAATTTGTACAGCTCGTAATAACGTTATAACGTGTTTTAGCCTGGATGTGTAAACACAACGGAATTGGATATTAAAAAAGCATGTCGTACTTATAAGCCAATTTCAAAGTCAAACAAACATCTACAACTGGGTATAGCTAATACTGATATTCCCTCAAATTCAGAATCGTATACGGTATCTTCAGTAGAAACATTAAATAAAGAAATTGAAGTGTTAAAGTCTAGATTAGATAGACCGAGCACAAAAGTTTCGAAAGTTTCTGATGCGTAAGTAAATACGATTTCTGAATATTGTCAAATGTTATTGTTCAATCTTACGTTGAAAATATGTAAATGTTACATAAATCATTTATTTTGAGCGATATTAATTTGCTTACACCGCATATCTTATCCTTAAGTATATTTACTTTTAATTATTTTAGTTTGATTGCATATTTTGAGCAGTATGTAGAGTATGATCCTTTTTTCATACAACCTGAACTCACGAATCCATGGATATCAGATAATTCTGAGATGTGGGAGCCAGAAAAATTAGCGTATGTACACATTTCTTGATTTTGTCATATTTTTTGTTTTCTTTTTTAATGTCATTAAGTTAATAAATTGAAGTCTCTTTAAATAGCAAAGAAATATCCACCAGAAGAGTAAAAAGGTGGGCTTTTAGCCTTCAAGAATTGCTACAAGATCCTGTTGGTAGAGAACAATTTATACGCTTTCTGGATAAAGAGTTCAGTGGTGAAAATCTAAAGTAAGTTAATGGTAATTTTAGTTTATTATAGGGGTTCTCCAGTCTAGACAATCATTTTCGATTCAAACTTTGGCATGTAAAAAAAAAAGAACAGTTATTAAAGAGATAAAAAATTCAGCTTCTGGGTACATGTTTCTTCATGGTTTAATTGATTATAAACAAAATTTTTAAATCTGGATAAAGGGCGGCATAACAGACTGAATTTATCTTTGTAGTACAAATTGAATAATTTTTCTTTTATCTCAATCTACTTAAGGGATTATTATCTAAACTAGAATAAAATAATATTTGGCAAAACAGTGGCCTCTGAATGTGTAGTAATTCAATGCAGTATTAATTTGTAGACTTTTTCAAGTTTCTCAAAACAGTATTGTAGATAGAGAACTGTGTAAAATTAAAAAAAGAAATATTTAAAATACTGTTTTAAATAATNCCTGAACTAGAATAACAAAATAATATTTGGCAAAACAGTGGCCTCTGAATGTGTAGTAATTCAATGCAGTATTAATTTGTAGACTTTTTCAAGTTTCTCAAAACAGTATTGTAGATAGAGAACTGTGTAAAATTAAAAAAAGAAATATTTAAAATACTGTTTTAAATAATAGATATTATGTAGTTCAAATAAAATATTTTAAATAGGAAACGAAATTTTTCCAAATCAAATATTTATACTTTACAAACCTGAAGCATGAGATAAAATATTTCAACAAAGTACTTCAAATATATTTGAACAAAAAATATGAACGAATAAGGAAATAGTATTATACCAAACTATAAGAAAATGCAAAAATCCAATTGAATTTTTGAATCTTCTAGACTAGAATACCTCCACAAAATAAAATATAAATTACAACAGATTGAAACACACAAATTTTTAATTCGCATACTTAGATTTTGGGAAGCCGTGCAGGAATTAAAATCGTTTCCGCAGAAAGAAGTTCAGAATAAAGTGAACGAGATTTGGAATGAGTTTTTGGGTCCAGATGCTAGTTGTCCAATTAACGTCGATTCTCAATCTTATGAGATAACAAAGAAGAATTTACAGAAACCTGATCGATGGTGTTTCGACATAGCAGCGGTACAAGTTCCAAACAAAAAATTTTCGTTAAAATTAAAAAGATTCGTTACAAAAGTATTCAAGTTGAGAAAAAATATTGAAATATTTAGACTGAACAAATTTAATGTAATAAAGGCTTAGAAATAATAATAACAGTGCAGAAAGTAATAAGAAAATGTTCCGTGCTATTAAATTTTAGGCACACGTTTATCATCTGATGAAAAGCGATAGTTACTCGAGGTATCTTCGCTCGGAAATGTATAAGGATTTTCTCAATGGCTCGAAGAAAAAGGTCAATATATCATTTATAAACTATATTTTGACATATTAGAACAATGCTACAAGTAGTAACACCTTAACACGTAGTATTTATACCAGTTATTATAATTGTAATTGTTATTGCAACTATTATTTCATTAATCCTAACGCTATTATTTTTATTTACAATACCAAATGTCGTATAATTCATATATACGTATTTTAAATATACAAATATGAATATACTGTCATTTTTGCCGTCACGATTGTCATTACTGCTAATATTGTTATTATCTTCGTCGTCATCGTCGTCGTTACACCATCATCATTATCCTCGCCTTTGTCGCCATCGTCGTCGTCGTCGTCGCTATCATCACCATCACCGGTGTCATCGTTATCATCGTTATCATCACCACTATTGTTATCGTTATAGAATTACTTATAACACTAATAGATATTATTATTTACGTTATTCTTATTATTTTACTTTGCATTTGTTATTCTGGTAATTTTAAGATTTCAAATGAAGATTCTTTTCTTTTCAATAATCTTCTTTACCTCCACAATCATAGTACCTTTATTTACTATTAACTAGATAGGATTTTCTACATATTTTGTTATATCTTTTATTACTATTATACTGTTTACACATTTTATAATTTTATTACTGCTCTATTAATTTCATTTCAAATGAAGATTCTTTTCTTTTCAATAATCTTCTTTTCCTCCACAATCATAGTACCTTTATTTACTATTAACTAGATAGGATTTTCTACATATTTTGTTATATCTTTTATTACTATTATACTGTTTACACATTTTATAATTTTATTACTGCTCTATTAATTTTTTAATAGTATCATTTTAGTGAAATTCATTTATATGAATTGTTCCAAAATTTCTGTAGAAAATTATCTTCAAATTATCTTCTAGTCTTTACTTGTGAAGTCGCTATTTTGTTTAGTGCCAAAATGGTTTCTTACAGATTTTCATTTGTACATATTTTTTTTCTTTCAGACATTCTTCAACCTTTTGTTAATTCGGCTTTTAACTGCAACTTTACTACCGACATTGTATGTATCACGTAGCTGCTTTTCCTTCAGTATGATCTTACGAAATTTACAAAATCTATTGTTTTGTAATATTAACAATTAATATCTATATTTGAATAGATATCATATCGATTTGTCTTTGTATCTTAACATTTATTTATTTAACATGAAAACTGAATTAATTCTTTAAATAAATTTTCTTCGTTTTATGCTTTATAACACACTTCCAGGATATGACATTAAATATTCAATATACATTCATATTTTCATTTAAATTTAATTTAATATATTATAATTTAATCAAAGATTTCTGTTATTTATACTAATTTTAATTTTTAAAACATTGTTTTAATTTTATAGTAACCCTTAACTATTGAATATCCTAGTATAATTCTTATATAAGATTTTTCAAGGTAATTATACCAAATTTGTTTCAAATTTGGTAATAAAATTTTGTAAAAAAAAATTGAAACTTTCATTACTGTTATAGAAAATTTTTATTCAAACGGAACAATAAAAAATACAAACGTATCTGCTTTTATTAAGGATTTAATAGTATATAAAGAAAAACTTCATATTTTTTCACGTTTCTTACTTATTAATCTTAAAATACTTCATGTGATAACCAATTATGTGATAAAATAACAGGTTTTTGAATATAAAAGTATTATACTTTCTGTTGCTCAATTTATCCATTTTATTTTCCCTTACCCTTTATGTTAACATTATCATTTTTTAAGCATTTCCTCGTTTATTTATAAGATGTTTACTAATTTTGTTACATCTTTTAAATTTTTTATTTTTTATTTTCTAAACTGATTTCTAGTCTTTAAATAAGTACCAAAATTCAAACATTTTTTCAACAGTTGTATAATAATTTATTAATATATATCACAACTGTACAAGTTTATTTGTATCTAATATAAGTAATTTTGCATTATTTTTTAATTTTTACATTGAAAAAAACTTTTCTATTTATTTAATCTGGTAATACTATTATCCACTAATTTGTAATATTATGATTTTTGTGAAACTTGTTTTATCATAATGTTCACAATTCGTGATAGAAACTTTATGTGTATATAGCATTCATTCAAACNTTTGGTAATAAAATTTTGTAAAAAAAAATTGAAACTTTCATTACTGTTATAGAAAATTTTTATTCAAACGGAACAATAAAAAATACAAACGTATCTGCTTTTATTAAGGATTTAATAGTATATAAAGAAAAACTTCATATTTTTTCACGTTTCTTACTTATTAATCTTAAAATACTTCATGTGATAACCAATTATGTGATAAAATAACAGGTTTTTGAATATAAAAGTATTATACTTTCTGTTGCTCAATTTATCCATTTTATTTTCCCTTACCCTTTATGTTAACATTATCATTTTTTAAGCATTTCCTCGTTTATTTATAAGATGTTTACTAATTTTGTTACATCTTTTAAATTTTTTATTTTTTATTTTCTAAACTGATTTCTAGTCTTTAAATAAGTACCAAAATTCAAACATTTTTTCAACAGTTGTATAATAATTTATTAATATATATCACAACTGTACAAGTTTATTTGTATCTAATATAAGTAATTTTGCATTATTTTTTAATTTTTACATTGATAAAAACTTTTCTATTTATTTAATCTGGTAATACTATTATCCACTAATTTGTAATATTATGATTTTTGTGAAACTTGTTTTATCATAATGTTCACAATTCGTGATAAAAACTTTATGTGTATATAGCATTCATTCAAACGTATAAAAAGTTATATGTATTTAATATAAGCATAAAGAAATCATTTATATATTAGACTGTAGTTGTATGGAATTTTTCTTTTGGTAGGTAAACTTATACTTTATCTACATTAGTCAATTGTTATTATTTTAATGCCTAATGTATCATAAATGTGAAATCCTTATTCAGAAACATATGAAATAATTTGATTAACTTTTTAGTCTGTATGGCACTTGATAAAAAAACAAAAGTTTAGAATATTAAGTAAAAGAATTTCTACATTATAATAAATAAATAATTTAGTCTAAAAGTTACGTTTACTATATAATAATTTTTTAATTTATTTTAGAGAGTGCCATATGTATGTGAGCTTTGTATCATAAATTTGTAAATTTCTTATACATATGTATACCACATTTCTGCTAAATTTTTTTATAAATTAGCATGTATCACAATTTCCTTTATAATTTTTCTTACATAATGACTTTGTCAATTATTATACATGTTTTCCTAAAATATACTACTATAGTAATTATGTTTCAATTATATTGTCTTATTCAACTGTTATTACAATTAATATTTGAATTTTGAAAATGTTAAAATTCTCTAATTGAATTATTTCTAATGTAAAATATATGTTAACGTGTGATTACCAAATTAATGAAAATTCTTACAATTTGTATTGATAATGGCTATAAACCAGTTCTATATTATTTTATTTTTATCTCTTGGTTTTTAGGAATTTATCTTCAGTAAATTATTTTCTATAGTTTCATATGGGGGCATCTAATAGGTAATAAAATAACATCTAATGTGTATAATTATGAATGTATAAAGAACTCTAGTACGCATCAATGTAAATAACTAATTTTAAAGTCATCTTTATAACGAATAATAAATAAATTGAACTATATTTTTAATTTGAATATTAGTATCACTTACTAAAGAATACTTAATCATTCTTATTAATTAATAATAGTAAAATTTCTAATTTCTGAAAGATATATTGCAAAAGTTTATTCAAAGTGATCAAAGATCAACACCTACAATTAAATATATGAACTTAATTAATGCCAAGAATTTTCAAATCATTTTATTTTTATTAACCGCCTGTTACTTCAACAGTTTTAATTTCAATATTACTCTGTTCAATTGTTCCTTTAATTTCTAAGAACTCTTTTTACCAAAAGAATTTCATTTTGTGTATAACAATCAATCTTTTATTTCACAATTCCAATGATTCTTTAACTTCATTAACTTATGTAATCAGAAGATGAAACTTTTATTAACGTCGCATAACAAGTGATTTATCATGCTCCTGTACTTAAGATTATCATCATCATTACCATCATCATTTTGGTCATCATCATTACCATCATCATTTTGGTCATCATCATCATCATCATCATCATTACTATCATCATATTACATATACTTAAAATTGCAAAAATTCTGATACGCTGTAAAATTATGAAACCTGCAAACGTTTGTTTTGGAATTAAAAAATACGAAACAAGAAAAGCGGTATCGCGCTGCGTATTTTCGGCATACGACAAGTGAAGAGCGATAGCGCTTCGCCGGACTCAAACGGTTAATAACAATCCCATTAACGAGCCATCAAAAACTCTGAAATAAGTTTTGTAAATAAGTTATTCGAATAGACGTATCATTAGTACAGGGAAAAATCCGTAGAACTGTATAGAAAAATCCTATAAATATTTATTTTATAGATTATACGTCGTTATGATGTTCAATTGATTGTATTGTTGTAATATATTTTTCTGAAGCGTAGTGTAACTAAAAATTAACAGTACAATCGTAAAATAATAATTATGTATAGAATCTTAAAGAGACTATCAATAACTTCTTGAACATGAACATTTTCTTTTATAATTTAACGTTCACGTTTACGTTCAATTCAACGTTCGTGTAAATTAATTATACTCGGCCATGCATGTGTTTCGTTTAAAAAAAAAGATAAAAGTATTATCTTTTGCAACAGTCATGAATAAACAAAGATGCATGATTGATACGTAATGGTTAACGATAGATTACTGGTTGTATTAACACATTGAGGACGGGTGACGAGATTTCTCGTGTTTTGTATTTTTGTTCAATTATTTCAGACCTCAGTAAAAGGTATTCGTTCTATTGTGTCGTTCAGCGGGCGCAGGGACACGGCCACGTCGTAATCACCAACTTATAAATTTTTCATAAATGGTTTTTGGAATCTTTCCGAATCTCATGTTATGTTTTCGTGTTCAGAACGACTCGAGGAGGAACGGTGTTCATCTCATTACCGATACGACAAGAGTAAGTATGAAAAAATAATTTAAACCTGCATCTAGCGCGATATACCATTCGCTTCCATACGTATATATTTTTTTTTAACCGTTTGAGCGCGGGAGAATTTTCTTACGCACAT
>SMSQ01026090.1:0-41758 GCA_019453375.1 Ctenoplectra terminalis
AAATTCAAACACAGACACGCTATTTATGGTCGCGGTTATTTTAATGATCTTTTATGCTTGATTAATCAATTACAGTCGCACAACTACTATGATTTTCTTCGAACGTAAAAAATGTGTAAGAGAAAATGTGAAATATTTGGTTAACGATGTGTTTAGCAAAGCATTTATTAAACTTTTTTATTTTAATGTATACATGTATTTTTTAATCTTTATTTGTTCGTTAAAATTTAAGAGGTATATAGCGTATAAAAGCAAAATGCTTGTGGAAATTATTAATTTATTGACAATTTTATGCACATTGTATTTGCGACCTTGGTCTCCAGATTTCAACTCCTTCTGTACCAGAAACAGCAAGAACGTCATTTATGTAATCCGTCTGAAAAATAGAATCAAATTTATACAACCGAAGTTCATAGAAATATGTCGAATACCGCGTTACACCACTTACACTAGCTATTTCACCATAACTAGACTTTAAAGTGGTAAGGTTTTGTGGAGGGTCGGTAGGACTGGAAATTCGTACTGTCTCGTCCCTGGAACTCGTGATCAAACATCCAGGTGTAAAATGAACACCATTGATACCTTTTTTGTGTTCAGTGGTGTAACATTTGACTGGTTCGAAATCTTTTTTTGGATCTAGTACGTGTAATTTTGCACTACCATCTCCTACATAAATCATGTCGCGTTGCATACACATACTCATAGGGAACGAGTTTTCGGAAATCTAAAAAATAATTCCTTAGAAGAACATAAATTTAATCACATTTCTCATAGCACTTTTTATCGTGACATTCTTACCGTGATATTTTTCATAATTCTTCCTGCTTTTTGATCCCATATGGACACTGTTCTGTCCTCGCTAGCGGACAGAATGAAGTGAGAACTCATTGCCAGTCTAATAACGGCTCGTTTATGGGGTTGATACTTTACAATTGGTTTATAGTTAAGTCTTGGATCAAATACTAAGATAGTTCTACAAAATGATCCTGTAGCAAAGAGAGCTAAGTCTGGGCAAGACGCGACACACAACAAAGCACTTGAGACGATCCTAAAAAATGTTTAATATTTATATAAAACATTGGAAATTTGTTAAGGTAATTTTATTTATTTTGCGCAGTCACTTTTGGCAGAGCGAGTGAAAGCAAAATTTTTTTGTTTAATTTCTTCTTTTAGAAAATCTTAAGAAAATAATATTTCCAACTTAATACTATTTTCGTTAAATGTACCATACGAGTTAACTATTTTTTAAGAACAAAGATCTTCGTGCCTTCCTCGCTCGACCTTCCTATAACGAGAGCAGCGAAAATGACCAGCTTGGGTCTCATGTACATCTCATATGTTTTGAAGTGAACGAGACCGGAGCTAGTAAGCGTCCACGCTTTGACGCTTCGATCCCAGCTGCAACTATAGACTGTATTATCTATTGCTGCTAGATCCCAGATCCATCCATCGTGAGCAAAATCTATACACGTATAACTGTCTCTTTTGTTTTCCGTTGTGGAAAGCTTCCAGCACACTAGGGATCGATCTCTGGATCCTGATATACAAATGTTTCCATCCTGTATAAATATATAAAAATTATTATTACTGTACTGTAAATTTTTAAAGGTACAACGTTGAATAAATACCGCTTAAAATAATGTACTAGCCTGCATTAATAGTAAGCCGTCAATAGTACTGCACTGTACATTGCTAAGCGATAGTTTCTCCATAGAATTTTCTTTCATCCATAGTGACGTTTGTTTTTCTAACGCGACGCATGATAATTTCCAAAACAGTTCATCGTCTTCAGCTAAAAGGAAACGGTATATTTTTACAAAAATAATGGAGATAAATATAATTGTTACTAAATATTATTAATGAACCATTTATTATTAGTGAACCATTTATTTATTGGGAAATGTAACATGTGAAAATTTGGTTTTGAGTTAATTTTATTTTTTATCGTGAAAAGTGTAAAATATAACTAATTATTGGGTACATTAATAGATGGTGTTTTATTTATTTACAGAATGATTGGTCGTGCAAGGCGCAAGGTGCTATCAATTTGAGCTAACCAGGAGGCAAAACTGGATAACCAGTATCTGGCCAAATCTGACTAATTCTCACTTTCCACAGTGAGTTGTCATTTAAAATTTGATGAAACTGTTTACACACTACACTCAACCCATGTACTAGTGTAGATGCATCTAGGAAGGAACAGATGTGGAGGAATATCTGAAATATAACAGTAAAATATATTTATTGTATCGTTAAGGAATTACAGCTCTTAACAGAGTATTTAAATACGATTTTACGTTCGTACGCGACAGCATCAAAATCGAATTTTTAAATATACTATACGGGAATAGGGATTTAAAAATGGCGACTATGAACCACTGACGTCGATTAAAATTCTCGTACCGTTCTACTTATTTTTTAATAGCATTCGTTACAGGTCGCTGCTAACCGAGTTTATTCAACTTTGTACTTTTACTTTAGAGAAACCTTTTTAAATATTATTTACAAAATAGTTATTAAAACGAACTTATTAAAATGTACGTTAATGGCAGTTATTCCATTGTTTGTAAACAGTCAGTATAGCCTAGCTATTTTTCTTTTTTTTTTTCTTTTTCTTATAAACTTCGTATTGAAATTTAAAACAATAAGTTCAAATAAGTTGAAATAATTGTTACTCAGCGCTGGCTACTAAAAAAGAATTGAAAACAATTTAACATGTAAGGTACATAATTTTGAACGTTACTTAACAAATTAAAATTGCGTATTCACAAATGCATGTAAAATTTGTTTACACAAACCTCGATTGGAAGATCCAATAAAGATAATTGGAAGTCGGCTTGATCGGTTTCAATTTTAGCATAATTCTGTTCTTCATCGCACATTTTAATTTAGGATAGCCAGTGTTGAACGTTACGTTTTTAAACAATATCATTCGTTCGACTGTTAAACGACACGATGATTCAGCTCACAGTGGAAAGAAATAAATGTAATTGTTGTTTTTTTATTGACGTTGTTATTTACCGTTTTGGTCCTGAAGCACGATACAGCCTTGCATGAGCGCGCATGACTCACTTACGGCCTCCGTTTTAATGTGTTTCAGGACCACCTCCCAAGACAGGGCTGGCAACATATATATTTGTATTGAGAAATTCAAACGTACTTTTATATTCTTTTTATTAAACTTACAAATTGTTGTAAAACCTATATAATATTGCACTACGTTTACGTAACGTTTACGCATGTGTCTCAAATTGAAAAAAAAACGTGTATTCGCTTACGTAACGTTTATTAAAAATCAATTGACGATCAAACAATTGTTAGATACAATTGTAAGCGGTCGCGATGACAAAAAAAAAAATTTCAAAAACTTTCGGAACATATTTATTTGGAATAATACCAATCTCTGGTATGTTATAAACAATTGATGCGATAAACATACAAGTATAATGATTTTCCATTATGAAGATGTAATTCGAATCCAGTCGAACATATATAACAAACGTATCTTAAGTACAATGTATTGGAAAGCAGTACTTAAGATAAAAAGAACGATGATAATCATACTTAGACATTATGATGTCATTTTTAGATATTTTCTATATTTAATTTTTTTCATTCATTCGTCATTTGTACAATTCCTTTGTATTATTCATCTGTCTATACATGCCCATTCGTAAATGCAGACACATATGCACAATTACAAAAAATATATTTATACATATAATATAAGTTTATACGTCCTATCTTTCTTTATGTTGAAAGCTATTTTAATAAAGAGTTATTATTCTATTTTGTACATAAATTAATTAAGTATATGTCTCAATGAAAGTGCCATAATAATTATCACTTTGCATATATAAACTGAAAAACACATATAAGATATCACAGTTGCGGTATCAATTATCCATTCAAGTACAGTTATCATTCATTTCAAAATAATTTGTAAAATTAATTGTTACAAACGAGAATACTGCTCCACTTGCAGAACCTATTTGCATAATTATACCTGCATTAAAGAGTATATTAGGAAACATTGTACTTCTAAATACGGATACAATAATTAATTTTAAATAAGAAATAAATCCTATCAAGAGTGTCCATGATATAATAACTAGAAAAATGCCAAGTTTTGTTGCTTGTAACGGTGGAGATGGAGACATTAATGCTAAATATGTAACATAGCTTCCAATGGCTAAACATATGACGTATAAATAATTGATAACTTTTATATTTGATACCTTTAACCAGAATGCTAATAAACATACGAGTGGATTTGCAAACTGAGCAAAAGTAATTGATAATTTATATGCTATATTTCCATATGGCAGGCAAGAATAAGATTGTATGCTAGGAAAGAAACCATTGCTCAAAAAGCAGCAAATAGCAAGCAACGTAAATAAATAATTTCGTACTTGTTTTGTTAAGTGTTTACTATCATGTTGAAGGGATTGATTTTCTTGTAACGAACAATGGTTCATCTTCTTTACATCATTATTACTATGATCATGAGAAACATTCATTTGTTTATCATTGAATACTATATTGTTAGATCTATTAACATATTCTATGTTTTTAACAATTGAAGAATATTCCAAAATAGCAAAAGCAGTTAACGATAGAAACATAATGATAAAAATAAAAAGAAAATACTCGTCTGGAGAAAACTTTAAGCTAAACGAATCTAAAGGAGATTTTGCATCGGTATTATTTTTCAAAATTGCGCATGTTGAATTGTCTCCAATTCCTTGTATTAAAGCAATTAGACTTGGCAGTACCCCACTTAATCCTTCTCCTATGAAGTATGATATTAAAAATTTTTCGTGAAAATTGCGGAGATACGGCATAAATAATACAGAGCTAAAACAGCCTATTAAAGCATTGAAAAATGTTAAAATAAATAATACTAAACTATATTCATTACCAGCAATAACAGTTTTTTCAGAATAAAAAAATGTTAGAAGTCCCATTGCACAAGTTCCTGATACTAGCAGACATAGTATCAACCAAGGCTCATTTACTTTACATCGAAAGTATTGTAAAACTGTATAAAGTAAAGGTCCAAAATTGGCAGTCTGAATTATTAATACTAGATAAGCTGGTAGTGCCCAACCTTCAGGAGAAGTATTGATAAGTACTGGAGTTTGAATAAATATTCCATTGATACCGATCCAAGCAGATATGCCAAATAATATTATAAGAAAGTGCACTGCAATGTAAGTTTTTCCATTGTACCTCTCTGAATCTTGTGTAACATCTATCATTGTACCATTTATGTATGAAAAACCAAATTATGATATATTCCTAAATAATGGTCAATAAGAAATTAATCATTTTATATTTTTAACATTCATACGATACTTTTTACCAACTGATCTTCTCACCTAATTTTTTTGTTTATTTTACAAATGTTACAATTCAGAGAAATAATTGTTCTCACTAAAATTTCACTTTTATGTTGTATGCAGTGTAACAAGTTATTAAAAATACAAGGTTATCGATTAAAATTCTCCAACATTGAATAGACTCTTGTCAGAGAAACTGATACGATGAAATCATGAGATGTCTGACTTCGGTTCTTCCTTAATCTGAACAATAAAATTTATCAGATAAAGCGCAAAGTTTAATTATCCACATTTGTTTACACTGACTCAAATTTTTTATGAACCACGTTTTAATACTCAGAAATAATAATTAATGTAGCACTTATCGAGACATTGATACATTGTTGTGGAAAATATTTAGACAAATATATTACAATAAGTATATTATAATTGCACATTTTAGATTTAGAATTTTGAAAATATATTTATCTATTTATATACAAAATAATTTTTTTTTAAATATGCAGAGCTCTTTCTTAAGTACATTTGTGTCTTGTATATTCACCCGAATCAAGTTCACAATTGAAGTAAAAATGCATATACCTATCTTTCCTAAGGCTATTAAAATATTTCTTTCAATCACATTTTGTACAGATTTTCTTATTGACATCTCACAGTACAAGTAGTTTTAATACTAGTGACGTATAAAGCTCTGTTTATTCAATATTAAAATTATATAACTTAATCTGATCTCTACTTGCATAAATCACTAGTTGCACCCCCTAAATTTGTGTATATTATAAGATTTAGGAATAGTTAGATCCTGCTCTTTCATAGGTAATAATTATTAATAACAAAAGCTAAGAGATATATTTTATCTTTCCAATTGATTTAATACAATTTTTACTAATAGGACTATTTATATTCAGTATCAAATGTCAATGTATAGGAATTAATGAACACGGCGAATAAGAATTGAACAGTTTTACATGATTGACTAAAACAAACGTGACTATTGCTCCTATCAATGATCCAATTTGAGTTGCAACACCAGTGTAATACAAACCTCTGCCTGGATCAGGTCTAAACAATGTTGTAATACCCAATTTTATAAATCCTACCAAACCACTAATTAATATCCAAGATAGAACTACTAGAAATTCACCTACCCAACTATACTGTAAAGGCGGAGTAGGCGATTCAACAGCTAGGAAACAAACAAAACCTGAAAGTGCTATAAGAATTACCATGAGGTAAGTGAGAAAATTTACTTTTGGTATTTTGATAACAAAACCTAGGCACATTGCCAATGGACCAGCCATTGATGACAATGTAACAGTTAAATGATACGCAACATTTCCATATGGTAAACAAGAATACGATTGAATGCTTGGTAATGTTCCATTGCTTAGGAAACAAACCACTGCCATCATAATTAATAAATATAAATACACATGCTTAGACATTGTCCAATCAGAATTGGTTTTGTAACTAGGAGGTGCTCTTGTATCTGTTGGCAATGTTTCTATGCTTCCCTGATGTTTTACACGCTCTCCAACAGCAATGGATAAATTGTTCAGGCCCAAGAAAGCCAAATAACACAAGAACAACAAGGTACCGATGAAAATAAAGAAGACCCGACTTGAAAACCTGGGTTCTGGATAATAAGGTATAAATTCTACTTTAGTAGACTCTGCTGTAGTAACATTCAAACACTCAGGATTTCCACCAACACCTTGGATTAACGCTACCATGCTTGGAACAAATCCACTGAGCCCTTCTCCTACAAGATACGATACTAAATAAATTTCTCTGTAGTTCCTCATGTATGGCATGAAAAGAACTGAACTCGTACATCCAACAATGGCGGTCACAAACATTAGTGACAGCAAAGCGGTAGAATGCTCATTGCCAAATATTATCGTTGTTTTATCGTATACAAAAGCTAATATAAATGTGGACAATGCTCCTGCCATTAAAACTCCGTATGTAATATATTTATCGCATGCCCATTCACTGTATCTAAAACAAAAGAAAATAATGTATGTTATTTTTTGTTATAGAAATTACATATCACTTATTGTAAATACAACTTTTGATACACATACTTTATATATAACGTATAAAGTATTGGTCCCAAGTTGGCAAATTGTACCAGCATAACCATATGTGCCGGAAGACTCCATCCCTCTGGTGCATTGTTCACGAGAAGTGGCAGTTGAACGTATATACCATTCACACCGACCCATGCACCAAGACCGAACATCAGTGCAAGCAGGTCAACTAGTAACTTTCTGTTGCTTAATCTTTGGCTCAACATGTTCCGTCTTTTATTATTCATCAACAATGGATCTAAGTAGGTCAGACGACCTTGTTGATGAATTTTTTCTTCCTGTGCCTCCGTTTTTTAGCTTTTCTTTGTGAAAACTTGGTAATATTTACGATCAAAAACATACAACTGCATACGTAGCATAGGCGAATAAAAACCTTACTCGGTTATAGGCTCCAAGTCTTAACGTTGAGAAATATAATTTCTAAGAAGCGTCTTGTCCAATAATTGACGTTACTTACTATAATATGCCAATTACGGAAGAAACAATTTATTCGATGTATCAGCGATCTTGAAGATTATTCAATACTGTTTCGGTGTCGTGATCAAATATTCGTAGTTACCATCTGTTCATCCACATNAAGTTGGCAAATTGTACCAGCATAACCATATGTGCCGGAAGACTCCATCCCTCTGGTGCATTGTTCACGAGAAGTGGCAGTTGAACGTATATACCATTCACACCGACCCATGCACCAAGACCGAACATCAGTGCAAGCAGGTCAACTAGTAACTTTCTGTTGCTTAATCTTTGGCTCAACATGTTCCGTCTTTTATTATTCATCAACAATGGATCTAAGTAGGTCAGACGACCTTGTTGATGAATTTTTTCTTCCTGTGCCTCCGTTTTTTAGCTTTTCTTTGTGAAAACTTGGTAATATTTACGATCAAAAACATGCAACTGCATACGTAGCATAGGCGAATAAAAACCTTACTCGGTTATAGGCTCCAAGAAATATAAACGTTGAGAAATATAATTTCTAAGAAGCGTCTTGTCCAATAATTGACGTTACTTACTATAATATGCCAATTACGGAAGAAACAATTTATTCGATGTATCAGCGATCTTGAAGATTATTCAATACTGTTTCGGTGTCGTGATCAAATATTCGTAGTTACCATCTGTTCATCCACATAAATGCTTGCCACGATCACTCTTCACTTCCGAAGAGATTTTTTTTTTTATAATTAATTAATATCGTTCCGAGACATTTTTCTTCTTTCTCCTTTTCGCGGGGAACATAACCTTAATCAAGAACGACGATCGTTGCAGCCACGATGAGAGGAGCTTACTAAATTCAACGTATTCCAGGTGCGCACGCACTTTTGACGTGTCCGATTGCGTGTGCCAAATTGTTGGAAAGCAAATATGCAAATACAGTCTCGTAACAATTATAACGTGATAAAACTAACACGATAATTGACATACATATAACAAGTAACGACGGAGACGACGATCGCAACACGACTGTCGTCTAGAATGATTAGCTATCGGATAAATCTGCTTCATAAATAGTTGTCCACTTTTTCTATCGTGTGTAGTTATCGGTCACTGATAGATATACAGTATAATCTAAAACAACGTTACGGGTTTTAACTTCTTTTAAATTATATTTCGTTATATATTTTAACTTCGTATAACGATTAAAATTTTTCTGGTACTATCGCTGCGATAGTGAGACACTTTGTTTCTAAAAAAGAAAAAAAGATTGCAAAGTTTGTTCTCAGGTTGTGCAATTTCACGGTACAACTTATCGGTCCTCGTTCTGGGTCAATTATTGCAATCATTTGTATCTGTACTTCGAACTTGCAACTTTGTAACAGACAGTTTCGTATATCCGTGATCGATGCTGGATTCAACGAAGTAACATATTGGTTTGAATGCCTTTATTGATGTCTCCTGTGACCGTTTCGTATTACTTATGCGAGGATTGATGGCATTCTATGCTACGTTTACTGGACGCAGGAATGCAAGGAGGTAGAGAACAATGAAACAATTATTTCTTTTTTTTTAACTAACGTTTTTAACCGAAGAATGATTGCGCGATACGTAAATCATGAAACATGTCTGTTGGAATGGTTTATTGAATGTTAGAAGGAAAGGTAATATGAAATAAATACCATCATCGGTTGAATATAGCAAGAACTTTATAAAAGACGAGGCAGACTCACAGATGGTTTAAGTACATTAGTATATGTCTCAAAACTCTGAGAAACGTGTGACGGTTTTGCGTTCGCATTATTTTATTTTTTTTTTATTCTTTTTTATTATTTTTTTTTTTTTTCTCCTTAAATAGATCACACGGATGAAAAAAAGTTGTTGCGTAGAGAAGTGCGTTTACATCGTGCGTAAAAAGTACGAACATACATCAATCGAAAAAGAGTCGTCAGACGAGGATAGAAGCTGAAAAAGGAAACGCTCGACTAAGATCATCGTGCCACCAATTATCCGTCCGAAATTAACATATCTTTAAGGTGTATATGTTTCTTCTTCAACCGTAACGACCGGAAATTTCTGACGTTATCGTAAAAAATATAAATGCTCATGGTCGTCGATTGTTTTGCAAATTGTCATTTATTAATTTTTATCTTGTTCGAAACAAAAAAAGCAATGTTTCTTTCATTTTTTTAATCTTACAGGAAAAAAATGTAGGACGATAAAGTGGCACGGAAATGTCGGCACGCATCACAATATAGGGAGTCCCGTCGATAAGAAAAAACGTGACTTTCGCTCCTGTTGGAGGAGTACCGAGAAAATATATCGTTAAAATTACTGCGAGAAAAATTATTTTGTGTAGAGTAAATCGCTCTGCAGGCGATCGCGATTCGTGAAGTAACGTGTGAGCGGTCCTTACCGTGGAAATGACCTAGGGAATCGATATTGTTTTATGGCGTCATCGTCCGTCAGCGCGCCACGATGTTCGTCAGGAACTCGAAGGTTCCGATTCGATGGAAATTCGACGGCGATTGATAGATCGGCTTTTCAATGTTTCGATCGGAAATCTTAGCGATCGTTCATCATTGTTCGCCATGTCGGGTTATGGAGCATCTTCTGATTAAGATGGAGGAATATCCTTTCATAAACTTCGATAAAAGAATAAAAGGAAAAAAGGAAAGAAAAATTGGTAGAATTTTTTCAACGGTTGAAATGCTTAGAAAAAGGATAAAAAAACAAGAAGGAATTATATGAGATCTGCCAAAAAAGTGATTACGAGGCGAGTGTTTATTTAACTCGTAAACAATCACCATGTCCTATCGGTTTTACGAATTTTCTGGGGTTTTTCGCGATGAATATACGCCACTGGTTACACCCTTCATATTTTTCATATCTGGTTTTTAAGGAAAACCGATAACCTGGAACCAGGCACGATATTAACGTTTCTACTCCGACCCTCGGCGCCGCTGAAAAGAGTTACAGACGCGGAATATCGATGGACAAAAATTAATTATGCGACGTTGGAGTGGGGAAGAGCAATATCGGACCGGGTCCGGAGAGCGAACGGGTAAGAGGCTGATGTCCGATATTTACATAGCTCGAACAAAAGCTCGGGAACAATCCTTTTATTCGTTCCATCGCGTTTGCATTCCGTACAACTTTCCAACTCCCGTAACTTCCCTTTCAACCCCAAAAAATTCGAAGAAGTCTACATAAATGATTCGAAGAATTTCTGAAAAATTCTCGACCGTCGAGTTATTATCTAAAACTGTTCGTCATGGATAGCTCAACGTCGCATATCGATTTTCATGAAAATCAATTGACCTTCTCCGACGCAAGAGAACAGGAGATCGAGAAATAACTCCATCTCAGTTGAGAAAAGAAACCAGGGTAGTAAGAGATAAAAGAAAACGTTCGAATGATCGGTACGATAGTGTGGTAAGAGATAGAATCAAGAATGAAGCTGAAGAGAGAGAGAAACGAGGCTCCTTGACCCGACCGACACACGCCGATCCGTCTGATAAATTCCGAGCGTGTCTATTATGGTGTAGCATAGTTATGTATGTATTCCGCTTGGTGTTCTGTGTTTCTCGGCGACGATGCCCGCGCACGGCCCTTGCGAGAGTGAGTTTAATTGACTGAAGTGCCGAGCCGAATCGCGGGCACGAGGACATCGAAGCGTGTATGGGTGCTCGTTAATGTCAACGACACGTGGGAGATAAGACGGGTGAATTGTGAATTTTTTTATCATTTTTTTTCTTTTTTTCTTTTTTTCTTTTTTTCTTTAAATCGTTCGAATAATGATCATTATAAATTTTGACTATAAGGATTAATATACATGTATATATAGGGTGGACGAGAATTCTGGGTTTATCGGAAATTAAAATTGGACATCGAGTGAGTATTCGGAAAATTCGATCGTTTAATGCGAAATGAAATACTTTGGGCATCGAGCACGTGGACAAACCTAGCTACTGGATGTTTCAGGTCACCGAGAGCTTTGAAAATTGGATGCCACTTGTAGCTGAAATGTCTATGCTATCGCTATTCGAGATATCCAAAACATCTAGATATTGGATACCTTAGGTATCCTGGATATTGGTTACAATATTTGATATTCCAGGCATTCGAATTCCACTTCTTTCAGAATGGTNAAAATGGAAATAAGATTTCGAGGGTATCTCGACCGGCTGTGTTCTGGAAATCGAATAAATTTTCGCTGACTCGAAAACAGGATCCGCTATATGGCCGTGATTCATGGACACAAAGATGACTCAAAGGCAATTACCAAGCGAGCGGATTATTTACCGCTTTTATCTTCGGGAATCGCGTCACGTGCCTTCTTATCGGTTTTTTAAGTTTGACCCACAAACGAAGATTAGAACATCGTTAGTGGAAACGTGTGGAGCGTAATTTTTCCGCGATTAGCACTCGTTTCGAGCGAGAATTATGTTTGAAATTAGAGCACGAGCCATAGTAGTTACTTTATCAGAAATTGTAACACGAATCGTGGTAAATATTTCAAAAGGTAGCGCAAGTTATGGTTACGATTATAGCAGACACGATAACACGAATTACATGGGCAGAAATTATGCGAAATTGTAACACACATCTGTTATTATCGAATTGGAGAACAGTTACAGTTTTCTTGATCGAAACGAAACGATGAAGCTCGATCGTGCGATCCGATTGAAATCCTTCTCCGCTTCGCGCATATAATAGGCACACTCTCTTGTTTAATTTTCGCTCTTAAATCTTCAACAGTTTAGTACAGTTATATACAAAGTATACAGACTCCGCTACTTCAGAGGAGGGATACAACTTTCATGCGACGTATCGTTTTCTCGATCGGTGCGACTATTGTTGCCGGTTAAAAGCACCGGTTCGAACATCTCGAGTCTATTAGTGACAACGAAATACACTTTAAACGATAAAATGATCGAATATTCCAATTTGGTATTTTTTTTTTTATTATTAGAAAAGTAATTTTAAAGAAGCGTAAATCTTTTAAAGTCTGTTTCTTCAAGATCAAATATTTTTAAGTTTCAAAAGATGAATCAAATTAAAGAGAATACTGTATTAAACTGAAGATCCAAGAAGATCCAAAAGGAATTTGAATAAAAGAGAAGAAAATTTTGAGAATAAAATTTGTAGAATAAAATCAGAGATATATAAAAGTTTGGAACTGAGGCCAAGAGCTAGAAAAATAGACAGCTGGATAAAATTAGGGATACACCAGGCTTCCGTGGAAAACCATCAGCTTTCGCCACCGGTGCTTTTAATCAGGTATCGCGTCTACCGACGAGTTTCGTGTGTACAAGCGAGCCCGAATCACCTGCGGGCACACGTGCGCGGTACACGACGATTCACGGTGGTCTATTAAACGTGTATGCGGTGTGTGAACTGACGGTGGCGTATCGATCCTCCTGCTACCGATGTATCCAGAACACTGGCGTGCACGGATCGCTCACGTACATGTGTTTCAGTGTGCACCGTCATTCGCAGCCACGATTATACGGGGAATGGAGAAAAGAACAGAATACGAAGCCTTCAAATGGGACGCCGTGTCGGGACAAAGTACCAAGGCGAGCGAAACAAGTTTCATAAATCAACTATAGAATCCTTGTTCTTTTAATATAAATCAATATTGTACGGGAATTTAAACGTAGACCTTGGTGAGTTGAATAGGATATTTTCTCGTTTCCAGGTAGACGTACTCCAAGTTGGTGTAAAAGATAAAAAAAAAAATACCGGTTTGTGAACTGCTTCAGAGGTTTGAAAAGAAGAATATAGAGGTGTAGGACTTGAGCAACGAAAGAAAAGTTTGCACGAACAGGTATCTACATCTGCAGGCCTCGTTGGGGAGTCTTGTCTACTTGTCTGTTCTTGCCTAAAGAGGAATTGTAACGGGGACAAACTGCTTGGGGGTTTACGAGGGACAAAACCCAGGGAGTTAGCGGTTGTTTGAGATTAAAGGGGACAGAGATTGCGAGAGTACGAAAACATAAATGTTTCTTGAGAGTCGAAGAAGAAAAACCGAAGTCTTCTTCAAAGATAACAAGAATATAAGATCTTTGAGGAACAAGAAGTATTTAAAGCAGCGATACATTCAACTAGATAAGCCAAATTCTAAGATAATGTATTTCAAAGGATCCTCTAAGGCTGTCCCATTTGGAAATCGCATAGGAATTGAAGGTAACATCGAAAGACAAAAAATGGTGGACTGAAGGGAAGGAATTGAGACGAATAGAGAAATTAAGCTATAAGTGCGCGTTGTAAGGGCTCAAACGCAACATCGTCGGAGATGACGCGCGTACGGTGACACTATACTGATACAGGTACGGTTGAACGTGGCGAGAGTGGCTGGATGGCTGGAGAAACGAGTGTGTACTTTCGACGAGCAATAAACTGGATGTTTCTTCGAGTTAGATGCAACACGCGGCATGTTGTTCGCGCTTCTTTCGCTTTAGTACTGGAATCTTCGTTAATTTCTCTCCGATACAAATTGTACATACGGCCGTGTTATCTAGAACGCGTACTTATATCTCCAGACATTTAATTTATGAATAAAACGACGATTAGCGCGACTCGTAGTTGCTAAATTTCGAGAAAAAGAATAATTGTACATATATACGTATCGACGAATGATTCCGAGCGGTAAAATTGATCGACGAACGAGACAAAGATAGATTCGATACACACACACACACACACACACACACACACACACATATTGGACTGGATAATTAACGAAAGAAATTAACGAACCCTCCGTACGATAGTAAATGAATCGAACGTATCGACACGATGTGACAGTCAAAAATTTGACACGGTTCACATTGTTTTTGTTTTGTTTTTTTTTTCTTTTTTTTTACCCTGGTCTCTTGGCTTTTTTATTTTGAAAAAAGTGCCAATGGTCAAGTACGAACATTAATGCCTGTGTGTGTATGTATACGTGTGTTTGTGTTCGTGTATATGGTGTACCACGTCGATTACTTTGCAACGAGAGATCGAGCCCTTCGTTCTCCCCTACTTTCAGTTTATGTAACATCGACTGCACTCTAAAGTATTATTATTATTAATAATTTTTTTTTTTTTTTGTTTGCATTCGTTTTAGGTGTAAGTATACTACCATAATAAATACGCTGTTACATGACTCGGCGACTACGCCGCTCACGGATTCTTTATTATCAAAGAAGTCGCAGACAATAGGTGAAAAAAGTCTTTAGAGGAAAATAGGTTTTTTTGTTTTGTTTCTTGTTTTCCCTTAGTAAATTGACAAAGTAGTAGATAGAATTGTATTCGTGTTAGTGTATAATAGAATTCGTAATCGAGGGAGGCTTCGTTTTTTTTTTCTTTTTTTTCTTTTTTTTCTTTTTTTCTTTCGAATCCCTCTTTCGACTCCCACTCTTGGTTGGTTCTTACCAAGTGTATGCGTGTATGTATACGTATGTGAAATTTGACCAGCTTTCGAATCGATTCGCTATTAACGTCAAAGCCTTCCTGGTTCCTCCTCTCGCGATTCTCGTGAAAGAACAGCTCCGAATAGGTTGCTTGTTTCCTTTCAACCGAATTCTCCCTTCGTCGGAGCTGTTTTGTCGCTGAGAAGCTCAAATTGAACGAGATAAACCCTCTTCGTTCTTCCTCTTTCCCCTAAATTGGACTGCATCGACAAAAAAATGGACGCAAGTGATCAATCGGCTGTCCTTGTACGAGTGAAGCTTTCCGAGCCCGCACGATGCATCATCTTCCTCTTGTCGCCACCATTTGCTGTCTCTGTTCGCCCCATCTATCCGCCATATTGTCGGGTTGTTCTGTAATCTGGTCACGAGCTAGTATAGCGCTCGCCAAGGAGAAAAGAAATACTTTTTGACTATCCTCTTCGCGGGATGCTACCCTTCTCGATAAAATTTATGGACGAATCGTGCGAGCCATCGATCCGAATTCCATATAAACTCTTCTTCGTTTAACATCATCGCGCATTTTTCTTTCCTCGACACAAGCATCCACCGAGATGCAGCAATAAACGCGACTAATACGCGAAACGAGCGACTCTCTTGGTCAATACATCCGATCCATCGATGACGCTCTTCACCGAACATTCCTTCTCTCTCTCCCTCCCCCGATGTCATGTTCCATTCTCCGAACGTGTTCACAACACGTCACATAATCATCACTCCGTTCCCCCTTTTTCTCGGTAATCCGTTTTTCGTGATCCCAAACGTAAAATGTACCAGTCCACTGGTCCGCGAGAGCGCGCTTAAACTTCTTCAAAGAGGCTCTCCCCGTCTGGTGGCCATCTTGGCAGCCCTGGAAGCCAAAGCGCCCAATGAGCACACAAGACCCGTCAGGGTCTCCCAGAAAGTGGTCCTACGTCTTTTGTGCGCTGCCTGACCGACGTACCCCAAATAGTAGCCGGTGTAACGATCGTTTCCACGATCCGAGCCGCTGTCCGATCTGCCCACGCTGGAGCGCGCCGACTTCGGTTGCTGCACGATACTCAGTCGATGATGATGATGCTCCGTTGTTTGATCCGCGATACTCTGACACGATGAACCGTCCCCGTATCGTTGCTGATAGACCGCCTCCGCTTCGTACAGCCGTTGCTGGAGCTGAACGTTGCTCAATCGCCGATCCATCATCCTGACCAGGTTTTGATGAACGCGACGATCGTTCTCGTGAACGATCGGCAACTGTCGACGGCAACCAGTGGCAGGCAGCTCGTTCGCGTGCATCTGTTCCACTTGTCAGGCATATTCGGTGTCTGTGGACGCGGACCTCTCCAGGTGAGCCTGATGGCCACCGTGCTGCTGATTCTGATGCTGTTGCTGTTGCTGCTGCTGCGCCTGTGTGTAAGCGATGCTCTTCTGATAACTGAACAGCTGCCTCTCCAGGCTGTAGTTCTCCGCCTGCAGCGAGACGATCTCTCGTCTCATCTGCTGATTGTGAATGCGGCACACGTCGTCGTATTTGTGGTAGGTCGCCTGGAACAGCAAGTGGCTCTCGTTCCATTCAAGCCGGATCCTCAGTTGTCCTTTTTCGGTGAGGAACGGACNTCGCCCCATCTATCCGCCATATTGTCGGGTTGTTCTGTAATCTGGTCACGAGCTAGTATAGCGCTCGCCAAGGAGAAAAGAAATACTTTTTGACTATCCTCTTCGCGGGATGCTACCCTTCTCGATAAAATTTATGGACGAATCGTGCGAGCCATCGATCCGAATTCCATATAAACTCTTCTTCGTTTAACATCATCGCGCATTTTTCTTTCCTCGACACAAGCATCCACCGAGATGCAGCAATAAACGCGACTAATACGCGAAACGAGCGACTCTCTTGGTCAATACATCCGATCCATCGATGACGCTCTTCACCGAACATTCCTTCTCTCTCTCCCTCCCCCGATGTCATGTTCCATTCTCCGAACGTGTTCACAACACGTCACATAATCATCACTCCGTTCCCCCTTTTTCTCGGTAATCCGTTTTTCGTGATCCCAAACGTAAAATGTACCAGTCCACTGGTCCGCGAGAGCGCGCTTAAACTTCTTCAAAGAGGCTCTCCCCGTCTGGTGGCCATCTTGGCAGCCCTGGAAGCCAAAGCGCCCAATGAGCACACAAGACCCGTCAGGGTCTCCCAGAAAGTGGTCCTACGTCTTTTGTGCGCTGCCTGACCGACGTACCCCAAATAGTAGCCGGTGTAACGATCGTTTCCACGATCCGAGCCGCTGTCCGATCTGCCCACGCTGGAGCGCGCCGACTTCGGTTGCTGCACGATACTCAGTCGATGATGATGATGCTCCGTTGTTTGATCCGCGATACTCTGACACGATGAACCGTCCCCGTATCGTTGCTGATAGACCGCCTCCGCTTCGTACAGCCGTTGCTGGAGCTGAACGTTGCTCAATCGCCGATCCATCATCCTGACCAGGTTTTGATGAACGCGACGATCGTTCTCGTGAACGATCGGCAACTGTCGACGGCAACCAGTGGCAGGCAGCTCGTTCGCGTGCATCTGTTCCACTTGTCAGGCATATTCGGTGTCTGTGGACGCGGACCTCTCCAGGTGAGCCTGATGGCCACCGTGCTGCTGATTCTGATGCTGTTGCTGTTGCTGCTGCTGCGCCTGTGTGTAAGCGATGCTCTTCTGATAACTGAACAGCTGCCTCTCCAGGCTGTAGTTCTCCGCCTGCAGCGAGACGATCTCTCGTCTCATCTGCTGATTGTGAATGCGGCACACGTCGTCGTATTTGTGGTAGGTCGCCTGGAACAGCAAGTGGCTCTCGTTCCATTCAAGCCGGATCCTCAGTTGTCCTTTTTCGGTGAGGAACGGACAGTGATTTTCCTTCACCTCGTTCGTGTCCAGATTCGTCTCCATGATGATGCCCTCGTCCGCGGATTCTTGGGCATAGTAGCGGCTGAAGGGGGCGCCGGGTAGACCGACCGCTACCGTGCTTGGTTCCTCGTCTCGTAGAAGGTAGGCCGACCAGCTGACGTACCTGATGAAGAAAAGTTAACATTGCGTTTATTAAAACTATATTTCGAGGAAGATCGAAGATGCGATAGAGAGGAGAATGGCACAAGATTGTATTTTTAGGTATTTATTTTTGAAAAAGAATTATGGGTCAACGATAGATAAATTTGGGAAGTCGGTGAAAATATATACGGATGTCCTGATATCTTTCTTACGATAAAGAAAGTTATAATTATCACAGCAAAGTTCGTCTAAAATTAATTCGCTCAATTTTTCTTCGGTATACTTTAAAATGCCTGCTTAAAACCTTAGAGAGGTTTCTCCTCTCTACTCTCGAGCAGAAAATTAATTCGAAACACTTTACAAACGTCCTTATAATAACCAACCTTAAATGATTCCGTGGAACGTTGTGAATGTCCTTGTAGACCAGGTGCAGTCTGACGGTATCCGAATGTAAATCAGCTCGAATGGTCCAAGCTTGCTTGTCACGATCGTAACAAGGGGTTGCCGGCAAAACCGAGGGTCCCCGAGCCTGAACCGCAACTTCACAGATGGTCCTAGCTTCAACCATCTCGAGAGACACTCGTACCACGCCTTTGTGCGCGATTTCGGACCACCTGACTCGCGGATGCCATCCAAATCCACATCTTTCGGCGTCAGACAGGTCTTCGATCTGTCCCGAATCGATTCTTCGATCTCCATCGCCCAACGCCACGCTGTATCTGACTCTGCACCGATGATCGAAGCCGCTCATCCTCATCAGATAGACACTGATGCCACTATCGTGGCCACGATAACCTTCCAATTCTTTGTTTCCATGAGGATAGATGACCAAGTTCCAGTCGAAGCCACCGAATGCGAAGTAATCGGTCTCCAGCTTGTTGGGCTTGGATTGTCCAGCTGGAAACGTGCTGCTGGGCATCTTAAGCTCGGTCATGTAAACGGTCCTCACGTTCGCCATTGACAATTCCAGTTGAAACTCGCCGTTCGTGTCGGCGAAGTTTCGGTTGTAGAGGTCTGACACTGGGATGTAATTCCGGTTTCCCTGGGCGGGTGCCTCGTACGTGAATTTCACGCGTTTCCCGGAGAATCCCTCGTTCATCGAGAAGTGTTCCCGATTCAGTAGAGTGAACGTGAAGTCCACGTAGACTCGCAGGTTTCTCGATGCTCCACGCCATACTAGATACGCTCCTAAAACCTAATTGTGGACAAATAAAAAGAATTTACAGTTGTTACTTAATTATTATTTTTTTTTTTTCTTTTTTACGGATTTGAGAATTGAAAATTGAGAAGTCGGAAAATTTTTTTTATTCTAAGGGACGATTAGATAATATTTTGTAAGCGAGTTGATTGAAGATTTGTTTTCGTTACTCGTTATTCGTTGTGAGATAACGGACACCGTGAAATTATTAAGTTACGTATAGATAATACGAGAGACAATTTCTTGTTAACCGGACCATGATCGTTTACAATGTATATCGATTTTATTAATAGATCCGTTCCTCCTCGGATTTTGCGATTTCATTCCCAACGGTGCTTTCATCGTTCGATCCTGGATTATTAGCGGTCGCTTTATTAATTCCCCGATATTATCGTTGCCTAATTATCGAGAATTAATCGCGGCATATTTTGATACCCGCAACCTGCACGACTGTATTTACAAAAGCGGCCCGGTTCTCCTGTTAATTGAATTCAAGCTTCGCCATTACCGATTGATTTCTCGATCCGACGACCGTATCCGATCGGGTCCCACGCTCGATCGAACGAAACTCGGTCCTGATTTAATCGCGAAACAAATGTTGATTCAACCGAGTTAAACGGTGACTTCCTTCCTCTTCTTTTATATTTCATTTCATAAAAAAGCAGTCAAATTATTAGTGAAACTTAACAGTAAAACTACCGACGATTAAAGTATATCTATTTGTATCACAGAAATTACAATAATAGTACTTGGAAACATATACAATGTAGTTGATAATTTATAAAATTTGAGAAAAAATTACGAATCGGTCGCTTGACCTCTTTGATAGTTTTAGCGTTAAAAATTAAAAAAAAAAATAAAAGTCTGGAATTTAAAATTATACAGTTCGGGGTTAATTTATTTGCGATACAAATGAGTCTTCAACATGGTGCGAATGGATGCAGTATTTTTCAAACGACTGACGCGGTTCAGGGATTCCCACGAGTGAAAGCGGAGGGTTGTCTCGTATTCCAAAATGAAAAACAACTGGTGCTATATTCTCGGTTCGCTTTACGCGACGCTCGGAACAATTTCGCTTCATTTGCGCCAATCGATGCGCGATTTTACTGATGAATTCTGATAAATGCGAAACACCGTTCGCCAGGCTAAATTCATCTGCGTATATTATTCTACTATTTACCTCGTTGCATCACGATTATATTTATAGCTGCGTTTAACCTTTTGCCTTAGAATTACGAATCATTTTATTCAATGGCCATCGATTTAACCATGCTGCGGCCTTTCGGTTATTTTTGAGCCAATCCAGTTTTACTTTCGTTAAAAAAATATCTTAGTTTTGAGAAATATATAAAAGAATCTATCGTTAATGCTCGAATTTACTTGTTTGAATTTTAAGGTTTTTAATAAAAACATTTTTATCAAAGTAATGAATTATTATTTTTTTTGTTTAGTGAAACGAGAACAAACTTTGATCGAGAAGAATTCGAGGACCGTAACAGGGTTGAACCGAACGAAGCATAATAATTAATAATTAATCAGAACAAAGATGAATTTATGATAGGTTCTATAAGTTGATATTATAAATTTAGGTTTGGTTTTACCTTGTTTCCTCGTGAAAACGCAACGGACCATCGTTGGAAACCGCAAACGAGTTCCTTGCTGGTAACGTCTCTTTCGGGGTCGCGTACCACGCTCCTGGTGACGACGAAGGAGAAGACCCGCGTGCCACTGCTGTCAGGCAGCTGCGCGAATCTGTACAGCAGAGCCATCACCGCATCTCGAGGGCACAGCTAAACCGATGGTCCACGATTACCCGATGTCTCAACGCTGTTCGATACGATGGTTCACCAATATTCTGCAACAGAATTTTGTAGCATTTCTTTATCGGTGTTCAAATGATTATTGATTGGAAAAAAAATATAGAGATATACTTGATTATATCTTGAGAAAGATTCACAGTGACCTGTATTCAAATGGTTACAGATCGTAGCGATAATTTATTTTGGAATTAAAATGTTTATTGTTGTATCAAGTTTAAAGTGGATAATAGTATTTTCTTCTGGCCTTTGTTTACCGTGAAAGCTTCCATATTTTACGATAAATATTCACGACACCAGAGAACGGAGGACACAAAAAAAGAAATTCAAGCTTTCACGATAAAAAGTCCTCGGAGCGACTAGGTAAAAAGAACAGGGGGGGAAAAAAGCTACGGTCGCAAATCCATTTCGGTCATTTCAATATAATCCCCTGCTGTGCGTGACAATTAATGCCACAAGGAGCTTTAGGTGTGCCCTACTATTTTAGAGTCGAAAGCGGATTACGTTTGCTCTTTGAATCTCGACTCAAAGGGACTCAAAAATCGCGAAGGATGTAATTTTCGTTTTGGTTTCGTCAAAGACCGCTCTAAAAATATATTCTTTTCATTTATGAAATCTTCAACTGGCAAAGGGTTGTGAAAAAAAAAAATTTCTCTCTAAGAATTTCTTGCATCTGATTTATAATAACGCGTCACTGAAAAAATACCAACAATATACAAGAATCCTTTGATCCATTGCTTAAGTTTTAAATTAAATTTTGTATTGTCGTCAATTAAAAATTTTTCATTATTTCAAAACAAAGTGGGTTCATCGAACAAAGAAAAAATCGTAAACATTTATAATTTCTTTTATCCCTTTTCAGAACAGAGCTTTAAGTTTTCACCATAGTTTTATGAAACTTAAAAAAGTGGAGAAGCCCGAAGGATTAAAAAAAAAAAATATATATATATATAGAAACAAATGACTGTATTAAAAAAACTTTTTATCAAACAACTTGAACCATCCCACACACGTGTTTCAAAATCAGCTGATATCATGTGGAATTACGTGACAGAAGCGTTTGGCCGCTTCCGCGGATGATCCAGTCGATTTCATAAAAATGTGACCACGAAATCGTTCAGCCTTTTTAGCCCACGGTACAAAATTTATGAGCGAAGGGGAGCCTCAGAACTCCCAACGGTGGTTCTTTCAACCTCGTGAATTATATATCGATCCTGGGGACAGGTTAGTCTCCGTGAAACCTCTGGATCCATGCTGGCCGTAAAATTTTTCGAATAATTTCTCGTTTACTCGTCCAGGAGCATTTTATTGGTTGCAAGATGGCGAAGTCGAGAGAAGACGAGGGTCCCTTATTCTTTAGAGATGGTATAGTTTATCGAGAATGGGGCTATCGGCTGGCAAGTCTCGAGAAATACCCTATAGCCGAGCAATACTTCGAGAAAGCGATTCAACAGGGCCAACACAACGATCTTAGGACTTATCTTGGACTGGGCAAGACGCAGCTTAATTATGCTAGGTTCAAGAGAGCGTTGAAGACTACGGAGAAATGCATAGAAATAGGTTAAAAACGAAATTATATTCTGAAATGATGTTAGCGGAATATTTCTTATAAGTTTCTATAATTTTCAAGAATTGTCACACTTTCGACACTTTATTTTTATTCTAAAATAACTCACGAAGTCAAATTTTTAAGTGTTTAATTTATTAAAAATCAGTGCTTCGAATCATTTTTATGTGGTAGAGTTTAGAGTTTAAGGAAGCTTAGTAGTTTCTTACGTTCCATAATCAATTTATACGACGAAGTAACTTTAGATCGACCCATATAAGTTCCTGCTGGACCTTTAAAATCCATGAGCTTTCCAATTCCTACAATTCTGTTCATCTTTAGATCCAACCTACTCGCATGTGAAGCATATGCAGTTGCAGACTCTCTTCCACATCGGAGAATTCGAGTACAGTTTGGTGCACGCTCACCAGGGTTACAGAAAGTATCGAACGAGGTTCTTGGAACATGGAATATTGCAAGGCAACGAGACCATCGAGGATTGCGTCGGCATAGACACCGTTCCCAATGCTCTCGAGCTTCTCTCTCCGTGGATACACGAGCTACAGGAATACCGGAAGCTGTTGATCGAGAAGCTCAAAGAGGAAGTGGACGAGCTTGCAGGTACGAGTAAACATTGTTTATGTAATTTTTTTATTTCGAAGTAGGAAAGAAACTCAAGAACCATATAAAATCATACGAAGTTCAACGTACGTCTGTGTTCGAAATGGAATTAAAAAAAAGAAGCTTATTTGAAGATAATAAGAGAGACCATGTTTAAAATAGAATTTAAAAAAGAAGCTTATTTAAAAACGATACGAAGGCCACGTTTATGCTCAAAATGGAATTTAGAAAAGAAACTCATTTTAAAAACCATACGAAAACCATATTTGTATTTAAAACAGAATTTATAAATTTATTTTTCGAAGCGTTTCTAGTTAATTTTAGAACACTATTAGAAGTTAATTTAGCACCATGCGTCAAGAAGACAAAGCGGAAAGAGCTTGTATAATTCTTAAGTCCCGACGTAACTTCCTGATTTAGCGATTCTAATTTTCACCGTAAATCCGGGTTCCACGGGAGAACGAAGTTAACTGCACTCGTCTCACCACCGAGTTGAACTTTCTGTTTCCCGTACTAATTAGACTGTAACTTCTCGTCTCGGTCACGAAGATGACTTCTCGCGATATAAAACAAAAAAAAAGGAATAGATTCGTTACAACGTAACGTCTTTCGATAAACGGTTTAATTTTCCCGCGTTCGTCGCAACGTTACAACAACCACCCGCATTTGTAATCACGTTAACGAATAGCATCCATCGGGTTTCACCTGGTACTTGAAAAAGATAATTAATTATACTTTGTTCCAGCGGTGATTAATTCTACCTAGCTCGAAATTTTAATCCACCACCGTATCTCGATAATATTTCGCTGACCGAACCCCTGTGGTCGGCCTGGGTCTCATTTGAAATTATAATAAGAGATGGTTGCTCCACGCTTTTATTTCTTGTTCCGGTAATATTAATTGAAATGTAATACAGTAATGGTGCAGTGGTAACTGCAGTTCTTCGAACAATCGATTACTCTGCACCTTTTACCAACGAAACAACGATTCGCGAAGTTATGATAGATTTGAAGTAACTTTTTAGGAAATACAAATTTTTAACGTTAATATTTCCATCAAAGAAACTGAGCTGAGTTCACCGATATCTTAGTTCCTTTCAAAATTTCTCCGATAATATAACAATTTATACTAAAAAAGGAAATAAAATGTTGCAGAAAGGAAAGACTGAACTTGATGTAAAAAAATTACTAAAAAATACCGTTTAGTCTTACGTTATCTGTTTCTACTGTTTCAGCGTGATCTAAACTTCGTGTTGTTATTTTTCAGGGATAGAAGAGGAGCAGTCAAAGTTCAAAGTGAACGACCCTGAAGCTCGAGCGGAAGCCGAGTTCCGGAGGCGTCAACGCGTCTTCGCGCAGATATATCTCGGCTATTTAGCTCACGATAAGGAGTTTCTGCAATATTTAGCCGAGCATCCAGAGAAACTGGAGTCTCCGAACAAAAACAGCAGCGACTTTCTTCACTTTCTGGTGACGAGGAATTACAGAAGAGGGGTGCGTAGGCAGAATATTCTGCGTATGCGACGGCCCCTCTACGTGATGATCTTCAAGCGTAGAGCCATGCCTCCTGGTCATAAGAAAATGATCGAAGAAGAAAAAAGATTAAAAAGGAACCTTATCATCATCCACGCCGACTTTCTGTTGCGTCGACTGCACGAGATTAGAATGCGAAAGGATTACATTACTTTCTTTGGGTAAGTCAATTAGTGTCGATCGAATTAACTTTTTAGAAGTTTTGATATTTTTATGCGAGTGTGAAAAAAAAACTGAGTCGATCGAGAAGAGGTTCTTGGAAAATGTTTGATTTTGTCAGAATGGTGAGCCGCGTGAAAGACAAGTTCGATTCCTACTCCTTGAAGATGTTTCCACCGAAAGAGAAGTGTTTAAACGCTGTGTATAACATGGTCGCATGGACCTACATAGACACACGCGACTTGACGAACATTCGGAGCAGGAGACTTAAAAAAATATATCTCAAGCATCACCTGGGAATTCGAGTCGCTGAGCTGCCACGTGACAGCGACATTGGTTGGATAAAAACCGTGGATAGAAAAGAAGCTCTTAAGAATTTCCGCAGGTTACTCCTATATTTTTTAATCATTTTTTATATCGAATTTTAACTATCTCAAACATCCTATTTTACCAAAATATTTGCTTTTAATTTTTCAATAAAAATCACCTTGTTTCTTACTATTTCCAACCTTCGTCAATTATATTAACCCTTTTTTGTCAATTAAAAATTAAAAAAAAATTGTTTAAAAGTAGTTCAACGTGTTAACAATCCTTCTAAGTTAAATTCTTCCCTTTTAAATTAATCCCACAGGAGATTAGCCATGGCATCGGAGCCCTTAGAGCTGGCCTGGCTATTCCACGAACTCTGTAAATATTTAATCGACATTCGTCGCTACGATTTGGCCCGATTTTATGGAAAGAAAGCTCGAGACATGGGTCAGGCAGCAGGGAACGAGCAATGGATGCTGAATTCTCAACATCTCTTCATTCGAATAGAAATCAGCCAGAATTATCGCAACGAAGCAAAAGAAGCGGCTCTCTTAGCGTTGTCCAGCTCGAAGAAATTAGGCCTCGACTTCTTGGTTGATTTTTACAAGAACGCCATCGAGATTATCGACGATATGGACATGGAGAAGCTGCTCGATTTCGACGCCATTGCAGCCAGGCAGCAGCTGATCTTAAATTTAATGCCTGACGATATGAAACCTGAGGTTGATTTTCTCTGGAGGCGGATGGAGGCGGTTCCTGCCAAACGGAGGTTGTCTGTAATGCCCGGATGCAAGCCGGTGGACCGGAAGTTCAAGCTGCCCTGCAAGAGGAAGACCATAATGCCCAGTCCTGCGAGGAATCCCGAGAAGGAGGCCAGGAAAGCTCTTCTTATGCACTACGAACCGTCCAAGGACAGACCTGGCTTCGTGAACTTTGATGAATATTAATGATCTTCGTAGAAGTTGAGTTTCGTGGATATCGATCATGTCTGATGGACGTTTGGGGACGTTTTGGGTAATTTGAGAAGGTTGAAACTGTTGATACTTAGTAGTATGAAATATAATTTTGTTAGAGGATGGAGTCCGATGTTCTACCGAAGTAGTATGAGACGTATATGGTCAGACGCGAATCTTCGATAAGTAGGAATTAAATCTGTGAGCGTAAGTATGTGAATTTAAATAATAATAAGTATACATAATTTGGTTCCACGTTTGAAGAGGATTGGAAAAGATTCACCGAGGGTGAAACTGTTGTCGATGAATGAAAAATGAGACCGCTTCTGCTAAAGAACGGGAATCAAAAGTTTTCTTGGATTTCGCCAATCGTTCTATCAAAGTATCAAAACTTTAAAGCGAACGGCGTTTAGCATCCAAGTCAATTTTTCTCGGCTCTTTAGGAGATAATCTGAAGATTCTGTAGGTCCCCTGCAGCGTCCATTCTCCGAGAATGGTAGCTTCAGAGCGGAATGAGTACGATATTGCACGGTATTCACCCAGTGTATAACACTTTATCTCTATCTTCAGGCTTCTCCGTTGAAGAAGATGGAATTGACGCTGGATTTTCCTCGTAAGCTCTGGAAAATTGTGCCAGCTAATAGGATAACTTCTTCGTTTGTCCGCTTATACGCTGTTAAACGGGAAGTTCAGGTTCCCCTGCAGATTTATTCAACTGTAAAAGTTTCAATCTCCTCTGTAAATGTGTTGTCTGTAAATACAATCGTACGTGTGTTCACTTTGCAACTTTTTTTTATTTGTTCCTCGTTAAAGGAACGATTAATCTCACAGGCGATCTCAATATTTTAACTCGTCTATAATTCTGAGAGTGATCTTTAAACTTTCTACCGTGTACGTGATAAATGCAGAGAAACTAATCCGGTATCTGATTAATTTTTAAATTGCGCGAAGTAATCAATAAACTTCGAAGTTCCACGTATGCAACGAAATTCAGACCGAACTTTAAGGAGACCAACATCAGCGTCGGTTCAAACTTCAATGGCGGTCCTCGCGAGCAGAGACCACAAGGAAGATCTTGGAGACCTGAACGAGACGAGAAAAGCGATCGAGAATGCAGAAAATCGTGCGCGTTCCGATCATAAAAAGACCGATTCCAAGGTTGTTTCCAAAAATAATCGAGAATATGCACAGGCTCTTCATCGAGAAGCAGATCAGCTGTATCGAAGGCAATATTTGCATTCAATTCTATTATATATAAAACTCTTGGTCGATTTACGATTGTTCCAATAAGAGGTTTTGACGATGAACGATAATTGAGAAATACTTGGCGATAGTAGTGAATATTTGTATATCGCTGCATTCTTCGAGTCGATCAGACATTTTTAATTTATAAATCGAGCTGAAATTTTACTGTACATCGTGCACAGTTTATTTTTACATGTTGGTACACTAAATAGCCTGTAGGAATGAATTTTTCACGGTAAACAGCAAACAGAGAGCAGAAAAACATTGGTAGCAACTGGTTCTGTTTGCCTTCATTTTGTTATCTATGTTTTACCATCGGAAACTTTCCATCGGATCGGTTCAAAGCCATCGAAATGAAAACTTTTCCGCAATTATTGGAATTGTTTCACCAGCAATTTAATTGTGTTTCGATGCTCCATGGGGTCTTTAGTTCGGTGCCACGTTTCGTTTAGGTTTTAATGATTTAATCAAGGAAATTAATTTATTCCTTTGAAATTGGTCGCCTCGATTATTTTGGCAAATGTAGCCTATCGTTTAATCACTTTCGGATAGATAATTGCGAGACGAGCTTGAATATCGCGCCATTGAAGACGTCGATGGAAAATTATGTGGACGGCGTTAGATTACGAACCCTTTGTACATTCTATATTGCTGTATTTTAATTCGTTTAATTTAATTCGATTCTATTAATTACGATACAATGAAACTGTTCTTAATTGACACCGCGTGATCGTTGATAGAATTTCATTTAACCATCGAGTCCATCGCTTCGAACGGTGATGATAATTTCGCATAATTAATTAGCAAACGATGGTACTGTTAATATTAATATTAACTCGTGTAGTAACCAGGAAATTAATATTCCTTCTTTACCGCGAAGTTTTCGATCCAGCTCATTCAGAGAGATTTTACGGAGGAAGTAAACTTTTTTATCGTCTTGTTAGCCATTAACAATATCGTTTTATTCACCCATGCTCGATCGATCGCCGCTTCAGAGGCTCGTAAATTTCACCCTGTATAATTTCCATCGATCGAACACGGTCAGAGCGAAACCGCGAAATCGAGTAATGCCTGCTACGGAATTATGGTCGCTGAAATTATTCAGATTTTTTTTGTCATACGATCGTTAAACAGGCTTGTTTGAACGCGCAGTGAAATTCAAACGTTTAAACGGTTTGCACCTTTACGTCACGTTACACGCTCACCTTTAAACCAATTGTTGCAAAATATTGGTCCACAACTTTCCGCTTCGAGTGAAATTTCCTATTTCAATAATAATTGCGTCGAATCGACGTTCGCGAACGTCACCTATTTATCCCTCCATCTCATTTACCGTAACCGCTGCCATTTTACGTCGATACCACGGACGTTGATTAGTTCCCGAAACTAGCGGCCATCGCCACGCTACAAAAGGGAATGACCGATGTCGACGCGGTGTTAGAGCTGCTTAAACTCGCCCTTCGTCCTCTCCATAATTAATCACCAGTCCATTTCGTCGGCTAAGCGGACGAATTTCGAATGTCGAATCGCAATTTGCAGCGGTGATTACGAGACGGCATTAGTGCTGTACCATAGAGCCGCGAACTTGTATCCGAGGGACAGCAGTCACGGCGTAGCGGCCAGCAGGACCGCAGCGACGATAAGCTCGTGCAATAATCCGTCGAAAGCTCTGCGAAAGGTTTTACCCACCTCTGGGACCGGAGACCGATTAACCGTCGCTCTGTGCCCGGAAACCGCGGCCATCATGGCGAACGAGAAGCTGAAGAAGTCGCCGGGACCGACGTCTGTCGCTGAGGTGCTTAGGTATGTTGCATGAAATGTATCGAAGCGGAATGTATCGAATGAAACGTGTTACTTAAAATTGGGATAAAGAAGTGTAATTTACGATTACTAACGAAGATTGAAACTCTAATGATTTTCTCATTTCTTAACGCTTTAAATGAAAATTCGTGAGACTACTTAGTATATCGTTTGGTTTCTCATATTGCAGGGTAATTAAATTAATAACATTTTTTACTTTCGTAATATCAGTATTAAGCAGTGAGCGGTAAGTAAACGTTGGCTGTGAGAAGTCGATTAACAGGGTTCCGATCGGTAAAATATTAAAATCAATAAATAAGTTTCCGGTTTTTTAGAAGAGTAAAAATGAAGTATACAGTAACCTCTTTCTCATTTAGTTTGATATTAGGAAATTTCTTAAAAAAGATGAAACACGACGGAGCCGTAGCAGGGTTAATTTATCATCAATGATAGTCCGATCTATCTGGTTTATGGAATCGTAGTATATCAGAAGATGATGCATTGCATCCATGGTTCATGGGAATAAGATCTATCTGAAAGATCCGGTCACGTGTTCCGTAAGACAACTGTCTTGATAAATTACAGTCTGTCGGGTCTGTCTATTATATGAGAACATGATCTATACCGTGGGCGGTATCAACGTGTCCTCAGACCATGATTAAAGTATCCGAAATGTCGGAGTAATGCTCCGAACGTGGCTTACAACTTGAATCCTCGACCGACGTCAATAGGGACAGGGATCGAGACCCCGGGACTTCGATTCAATACACCCAAGCGAATCGGGGCAATTACACGGTTTGCATGGGAATAGTATTCAACTAAATAGATTCTGTCATGTTGTAATTCACTAATTGAAATTGACGAATTGAGAAATTCCGCGAAATAAAATTTAATCGTACAGGTTCGATAAAGGTATCCCAAGTATTTACAAAAAGAATCTTTCTAATTTCAACAGAACAACAAATACCGTAATCGAAGAAAATATTTATTTCGATATTTTACTATAAATTCACATTTACCGATACTTCTTGTGTTATTGTATCTATGAAAAAGATTTTAATCTTTTTTAACGGTTAAGTAGAAAACGATCACACTATACAAGACTCCATTTCACCACCTAAGCGTTAAATAATTTTTTTCAGCTATTTCGACCACCACAAAAGCTACTGGAGAACGCTTCCCTCTCCTCGAATCTCCAATACTCAGCTAGCAAGGTCCAAATTGATGTTAAAACAGCTCAACAACCTAGCCGAGACATCGCTGAAGAACCTCCAAGCAGCCTTCGACTCCGGAAAAATGTCGATCGCTCTGAAAATTGCTCGGGAGCTGTTAGAGCTATCGGAAGGGTTTCAAGATCCCAGTCGCTATCAGATAGCAGCCTACCACTATCTATCCCTGATCCACGTGGCTCTGGGAAGACACGATCGAGCGGTGTGCAACGTGTCTCGTCTGATACGCTTGTCAAAGAGCACCGAGGACGTGGTTCAGATCTGTCGGTCATTCGTGACCCTCGGAAAGGTGCATCTCAGCTTTGGCCATTTGGACGCAGCGGCTAAGAGTTGGGAGCACCTGTCCAAAGACTTGAAAAAGCCGATTCCAGTGGCATGGATCAGACACGAGATTGGAAGATGTTATTTGGAGACTGGGAAGTACGGAAAAGCCATGGAAATGGGTTTCAGGTGCGTGGAAGCGGCCGTGAAAGCGAATTCTAAGAAGTGGATGCTGAATGGGAGATTGTTGTTAGGTAATAATTCGTGGAATTTGTTGTTTTTTTTTTAATGTGATTTTTCTAGAAAATTTAGGTAGATGATGGTGGAACACAGGGAAATTGATGATCAAGTTAGATGTATCAGAGGTCTGACAAACTGCGATTGGTTCGATATACTGTTCGTCGTGTTACAATTTGTCCGTTCGATGGTCTACAACCTACTTAGTGCATCAGACCTCTGATGGAGCTGGCTAGAGTCAGACAGTGAAATCAATTTCCACGCGAACACGATTTACACTCGAAAGCCTGGAACGTCGATAGGGAGTCTGGTTGTAGAGGCTCGAGCTGCTGTTCCATGGGAACGCTGATACCGTTCGTTCCACTCGAATTGTAATTAGTGTCGCAGTTTGACCGTGACGATAACAGTGTAAAATTCCTCTTTAACTTCCACCGAACGCAAATACCATTTTGTTGGAATGCTAAATTATAAAAATATAAAATATAAAACTATAACGGTGTAAAATTCCCTTTTAACCCTAAAAAAAATACAAATACCAGTATGCTAAAAAAGATTTAAAAAAGATTTAAAGACGATAATAGTATAAAATTCCCTTAAAAAAAAAAAGACCCAAGGACTGCAACAGTGTGAAATTCCCTTTTAACCCAAAAAAGACAATAACAGTGTAAAATTTCCTTTTAACCCCAACCAGTCACACTCTTTTCATTTCAGGCCAAAGTTTAGCGAAGCTTGGCAGATTCGTGGAAGCATTGGAGGAGCTGCAGATAGCCGGTAAGATCACCGAGGAAGAGGGTGACACCCCGATGCTGTCCTACATCCGCGATCTTATCGACCAGGTGGCGCGCGCCCTCCGCAGGATCCCGTCCACGAACGGATCCTGTGAGGTCGTCGAGTCGGCCATCTCGCGTGGCCAAAAACCGGAGGAGGATCCAAGTCTGTTCATCAGCCGCGAGGAAACCGTAATAACCACGGTGTTCTCTCAGAGGAGGGTGATTACGGAGTGTCGGGAGGATTCCAGCAGCGAGGAGCCGTCGGTCGATGGAGACGAGGAGATAACGATGCATTCAGGCAAGACGGTGAGCTTGGTGCAGACTTATCGCGAGAGCACAGCTAGATCGGATCTTGAAGCGGAAAGGGACGATCAGGGAGGCGATTCTACGTTCAGAGTCGAAAACTTGTCTAAGAAAAAGGATCGCGTTTCCTCTTCTTCCTCTGCTTCCTCTTTATTATCCTCTTCCTCGTCCAATATCGAAGAACGCGAAGAAAAAAGCGAAGATATCGAAGGAAATTCAGAAAAATCGATGGACAAAGCTGGGTATAACGTTCGCGAAGAGAAAGACGGATTGACGCGTGAAAGCTGTAGCAAAGTATCCTTAAGAAGCGTGGATACGACCGCTACTTATGTTATAGAGAAAGAATCCGCGTTGGGAAATATAAAACGAGCGACTGACGATGAGGAAGAAAACAGCGACGGCGTCGATGAAACAGATCCTTCGAGGACTGTCAGCTATAATAATCAGAAAGGTGACATGCTGAACGCTCTTCGTGTTATCGAAGAACTAGGCAAGAAGGACGAGGTGGAGTTGCTGGAGATGCTCAGAGACATGCTGTTGACGGCCGACGAAAAAGGTCGACCGGGGGATTTGGGGAATTCCGGGGACGGCTTCCAGACCTCGAGGTCTGGCAAAGATAGGCAAAACGAGGTCGCGATGAGTCGTTCGATTCGGTCCGGCTCTTTGCCGTCGAGCCCTCGGAAGTGTAACACCGATGGGGACTTCCGTGACTGTGAAACGCTTATGGAATTCAATTAATGGTATCCTTTTGACGATTTCTTAAAATATTCGTGTAATTTTTTGCGATCGCAAAAGTTTGTGCTATCCTGAATTTTTTCATGTTTGTTCTTCGAAAGTAAAGATCAGAGGAATTTTAATTTGAACGAAAGTAGCGTAAAAAGGAAATTCGTTATTCACTGTTATATTAGCTAAAGTTATTGTAACGTATTTGACCGTCTTCGGTTTATCTAAAATATACAATATATATTTTAAAACAGACATCTCGAGATAATTTTTATCACTGTATTTCTCTCTCTCTCATCAATCGTAATAATCGATCGATCGCATAAATTTATTCCAGCAAATGATCAAATACTTACGGACGGTAGTGTATTTTATCAAAGGATATAGAAGAATTTTCAGGAATTTCGAGGAATTAGTCAGATGTGGACTACAGTTTCCTTAAAGCTCGCAGAGCGTAATGAAAAAAGTTTCGCCTGTGAAAATCCTTGGCACCTGGTGCAGTTAATTTACTCAACAACTCCATCCACCTAAAAGAGTATCGCACCGACTGTTTCCCTTTTTGCGACCACGTCTCAACCGATTGAAACCGACTGTGTTTCAGCCATGAATTATCGACGAATTCCCTGAGATTCTCTCGAACGCGAGATTAAAGGCTCTCGGATTTTAATGGCGCGTATAATCAAGGAACGGTCCATTATTCCGCGTCGTGTTTTTCACCTTCAACTCGATCAGTCTAATTAGCTCGTTATCGGGACGAATTTAATTCCAGGCCCTCTTCCTTTCTATAGAGGAACGATCGAACGAACGCACAGGACGAATTGAACGAGGATCGATCGAGTGGCTCGTTCCACTTTGGTTTCGGCCAAGTCGAGCAGAACAGGCGACTCGGCAGGCTGGGAGCTGATAAAAACGCTGCCAGCTTTTTCTCTTCTTGACGTTTCACGGTTGTTCAGTCACGTCCCTCGAAATCCGTTATTTGGCCATCGGTATAATGCGAATGAATATTCAATCGTTAGAGCTCGCATGATAATCCCTGGTGTAGAGCTCGCTTCGCTGTATCGTCCGGTGAAAAACAGGCTTCGGGGAAAAATTGGGGAATTTTTTGGCTTGGCGCGTCCTGCGTTTCGTACTCGAGAAATGGAAATTCTTTTCCCGAAGTGTTATTTATCTCTCAATTTCCGTGGAAAAGGCACGAGAATTTTCAGAGCACAGAGAGGGTTGAAAAGTGTCAATTCCAAGGCAAAACGTGCGTGCGTAGGCACGATGGAGGCTCGTCGAGCATAAAAGGCGGCAAGGGTGGGAACGCGCCAGAGAGAAAGGTACTTTCAGTGCTACCTGTTGAGCTACCTATGTGTTCTCGCCAGGCCTCTTTTGTGTGGTCATCAAGGCGCTGGGAATAGCTCTTCGTGCTCGTGTTTTTCGAGTCTCCGGACGTGGAACGGTGCCGTGAGAAAAGGAACTGGACCGACCACTTGAATCTTCGCTATTTTACGCTGTCCCTTTGGCGCGCATGCTCTTGGAATATTTTGGCTCGCATTTCTTAACCCTTTGCGGTCCTAAACTTTTGTAAGTTTCAGAGGACTGTTATGAAAACTTTAAGTATTGTTTAGAAAAAAAGAATGCTATAAATGTGTGTTTTATTTAAACGTAAAGGATTAAGCGACAGTTGCTTCTGTCGTGGCAAGCGTTTCAAACTATAGGATGTTATGTGGGTCAAAGGTAATCCTTATGCTACCGTTGTTAGTATTTTGCGTGCAACATAGAATACCCAGTATGATGTAGCTCGATGCAAAATGTAATTTGAATGTAGGGTATAATTCTGTGCATTGAAATTAATTTGTAGCGTACAATGTGCCGTAGAGTATGATTCGTGATGTTCAGTATCTTTCAGAGTGCAGAGAATAAAGTGCACTGTAAAAAATGAGGTGTACCGTAAAACGTAGCTTAGAGCGTGCAATTTACTGCTGAACCTAGTGTTTAATATAGTGTCAAAGTTTTAATATTTAATACGTTTAACGTTTCATATCTAAGATTTACAGTGCGGTATATTCCCAGGACTCAATTTATCAGCTTTCTTTTCTCCGCTAGATCACACAGTGGTAACCATTTGCCCACAAAGTTATTTATTAACACACTCTAGAAACCTCTGACCAATATTATTTCTGCTGTTATCTACAACTTCCTCGTCAGCGCTACAACAGTTCGTTAAATCGAGCCACACCGCTCCGAAACCGCGCAATTTCAGGTCGAATCGATACCCACCCGGTAAGTTTCTCTCTAAACAAGCAACTTAGGGAAGATGCTTTGAACGAAACTGATAATGAACGCGATTCTCAGTTTCTATGGCGACTTTTCTTCGCGACCGTGCCCCGAAGATCTTCTATCGAAGATCCTTGGTTTATATTCTTCAGAAAGTTGTTGCTTTAAGCAAAAATATTCCCGATTTCTCATGAATCTCTGGCGCAGAGAACATGTTCTCTCACAAGTTCGTAAAACGTCCGAGTTCCTGCGTTAATGATCGAAGCGTAACCGCTGCTCAACGTTAAATTACTGCTAAAACATTACTTTCTTTTTATTACAGTGGAATTTATGTTTTTCGGTATTGTACTTTTTGGTAGAGAAATATTCTTTTCTTTTTTTTAAGTTCCTTTTAATAGAATCAAATGCAGTTTCAACTCCATGATATAAAAGAACGCAGATGACAGAGGAAACTGGGCTAGATAGCATGTTCGCGTCGACGAAACGTGTTTCAACGAATTTCACGTTCGATTTCAGACTTCACCGCGATTTTGAAACGTGTCACGTGTCCATTAAAACTCAGCAGAGGGTTAGCACAATTTCGTCGCGTCAACAGTGTCACTGGTAATTATTTTCGCACCCAGAATCGGACAAAAATTGATTTCCTCTCTACGCATGTTAATTGAACGCGAAACAGAGTGACCGGTTCGAATAACAATCATTAAATTATTCTAATTTAAATTCGTACCGTGCTTCGTTCATTTTCATTACAGTTGCCTGTGTGGAAACACGATACTGCTTGTAATCATGGAACTTTTCGATCGTATAATTTTATTAGAAAGGAAAAAAAGGAGAGAAATTAAAGTTCTAACGAGTCTTAATCCGATTGATAATTAAGTAACCGGTTAATTCAATTCCGTCCGTTTAAAGGCGAGGCGAATCCTTAACCGCGCTTCGATTTCAATGATTAAAGCTACCATTGATAGAATTTATTATTCCTGACTCAAATTGCCGAGGTTGTTCATTAACCAGCGCTAGTTTTTAATTTAAAATATCCATCGCAGAAACGCGACATTGTTCGTGAAAATTTGGGCTAGCCTATTTGCCTGGAGAACCGAACGTTTCTAGTTTTCAGTCGCCATAATGGCCATTGTCGGTCCTCGCGTATTTATTTCACTGGCGTTGTTTAACATCGACACACTGCGTCCGTAGAATAGACGCCATTGTTGCGAAACAGAAGTGGCGGCAAGGATAGAATGCATTATTCATCTCATTGAGCGATTGTAGAACGGCTGAATAAATGTTTCATTAAAAAAAAGAGCGAGAAAAAAGAGAAAAAAGAAAAAAAAAGAGAAAAAAGAGGAAAAAAAAGAAAAAAAGGGAAGAAAAAAATAAAAAAAACGAGGGAAATTCTTTGTATATATTTAACAGGAAGCTAAATTCAGTGATGTGGAGAAAAATGAACTCCCAAACGTACCGGAAAGCGGTCCGTAGATTTTCACGGTTCTTTTGTCTCACAATCGGATTCAAAGCGCGTGTAAAATTTATCGACACTTCGACTGGAAACACATTTTACCAGAGTTAATAGGAGTTTTGTTTTACAAGCGTAATCGTCCGTTTAACAATGGCCGTTTGGGACCAAACAATTTGTCACTGGAACTAGTTCCGCGTTCGTGGCAATCGATGCGTCGGTGAAATCAATTTGGCCTCGTTTGAATTCATTTTTTTCCAATATTTTCAGTTTAAAAAAAATAGATGGCTATATTTTGTGTTTAAGGGAACGATCGCTTACATCGAATGGTGTTTCAAAGTGTTGGAAATATCGGTGGAACCGGTGCAGGTTTACAGGAGCGAGATACTTAAGGCAAATAATACTTATGGAAGACTTGAGTCAAAGGAACGAGTTTAGAACGATGGCGAAAGTAAAATGAAGAAAAGAAAAAAACACCGTGGAAACGTTTAATCGATTTTCCTCTTAACACGCTATTCAAAACCTTTTAAACGTTTCACCGCGATAGCAGCGCAACAACCTTCATCTTAATCTCGTCGATCTCGAGGGAGTACCTTTCAAAAAATTCTTCAGGGATTAAAATTACGAGATAAGTACTCGTTTCATAGAAGCGTTTATAGTTGGTGTAACTTTTACAGTGTTCGATAAAGAAAATATAATATTCTATAATGTAGTATAATGTAATAAGGTAATATGAGAATAATGGTAATATTTCGTCCCAAGTGAATATTTTAGCAAATATTGAGGATAAATATATTTTTCATCCCTAGCTTTGAGGGTTGTTTTATCCCTCTAAAGATGGATGATCGCATATAAAAAAAAAAGATCGTGTAATATTCTTTTTTAAACACTATCTCACATGTAAATTTCATTAAAATTGGGGCATTACGCTCAAGCGACGTCCCTTGCAAGATACTCGGAAATTATTAGGCATTGATGCATTCAATGCAATAATAATACATTCTATCTATCGATAACGATCTCACGCGAGGGTGCTACGGAGCAATAACAAATGCAATCGCAAGAAACGATATTCTTCCTATCTCTCTGAGGCAGATTTAAAATCCTGTCGCGTTGAAAATCAATTTTCGAGGATGCAGTCGGCATTCGCAATTTTACCTTCCACTCCTTATCCACGAGATCGGTTTAACCGTTAAGACGCGTCGAAAGGAGTGGCAATTGAGAGGATAGATAAACGATTACGATTACACTTTAATCTCCTTCGCAGAGGCTGCAAGTTGCGCGAAGATACGTCGAAAAAAAAAAGAAGCTCGCGAATCTTGTCGCATGATCGCACAGTAAACACTTATCGAACGGCAGCGAACTTATCGAATTCGATGAAACCTCCGTTTTACATTCGGTTCGAGCGCTCGATAGATATCTCTGGGAAATTATAAGCCGAGCGTTTATATCTCCGCCATTCTCCGGGCGTAGTAACCTGTATTTATATTCCATCCGACTTAACCGAGTCGACTGTGCAACGATACGGGGAACAATGTGACCGAGTCGTCTAACACGTGCACCAGGCGCTCGCCTCTTGCAGTTTTACATTTTCCTATTCGTCCGAGAGAGTCGAGGATAACGTTACGAGAAATCGATAAGCGGGCTTTGCAGTCGAGATGCAGATACCGGTGCCACCCGCGAAGAAGAAGCCATAGTTACGGTCTGCACAAAGCGACACGCGTTTCGACGACCGAGGATATACTGATAAGAAGAATTAAGCTTATCGAAGAGGATTAATAAAGTTGAAGCAATAGTTTTGCGCAATATCTGTTCAATGTTTTCGCGAAATTGAAATTAAATTTAACCTCGTTAAGCCCCTTGAGACATTTTTGACGCAATCGAGTTTTCCTTTCGATAACAAATTTCTTAATTTTGTGAAATATACAAGAAACATATAGTTAATATGCGAATTTCTATGTTTCTATTTTATGTTAAAGGCACGTTTTTGTCAAGGCGTGGAATTTTTTTTCAGCGAAACAAGAACGCGCTTTGGTCAAACAGAATTTGAGAAACCGTAGCAGGGTTAAGGCAATATCGTGCAATTCTGAGTTTGAATTCTTCAAATTGGTTTGACAAGTTTATCAACTCTTCTCTTATTTTCATTAATTATTATCTCACCGTTCTATCGTGACACGCTTTTTCAATTATATTATATTTTATATTCGTATTATTAACAACACTTTAGAGACTAACTTCCACCAACAATTTATTTTCTCATTATAAAATGTGACCGGAACAGAAAGTACCAGTGATTTCCTTTCCCGAAGTCGCATTTTTGTCTCGCACCGTGGCGCATCGCGTTCGTTTTCACCGGATACGACCTCGTTGCTTCTTTTCTTTGCCGTTTCCATATATTATTGTGTCGCGCGCGTAGCCCGCGGATAAAACGAACGGAAATCGATGAACGAAGCACGAATCCCGTCGAAGCTTCCGGCAGCACGATCTCGCAGCGTTGTAAATCAATGCAGAGCACTCGAAAGTGGCAGCTCGTTGCGATTCGCACGTCGGCCAATTTTTCCCCTCGAGCGGGCTTGAACGCGAGCAACAACGATGATTGTGACAAGCAATGGTGGAAACGTGACTGGTTTACCCTGGACCATAATTTTCTCGAAGAGTTCCTCTAAGGCCCCATGAAGACGAGCTACTTTTTTCCACGCATTCTTTTTTCTTTTTTTTTCCAAATCAAAAATCAACGAAAACAAACATATGATAGCAGCGAGATCGCAAGGACAAATGTCGCTCGTCTGCATCGGTCCAATGAGGAACTGTTTTAGTAATATTGTTCGTTTGTTTCATGAATCGTAGAAAATTGTAAAAAAATTGTAAAAAAATGGTGAAAAAACTGGTAAAAAAAACTGGTAAAAAAAAAATCGTAGAAAATCGTCAAGAGTAAGCTTGACAAGTAGAGCTTAGTTTTTGAGGATCGTCGAGCAGAGTCGACAACCGTTAATCGTAAAATTACAGGAACAGGGAGTTTTTGAAAATTTTATGGAGCCACGGGTGCAACGGAAGCCTCGTCACGTAACGTAATTACGAAATTCGGGTCGAGGATGAATATCGCTGGAATATTTATGACGCTCCGCGATTCAGGTAACCAGATACGGAAAACTTCGCTGGTAATTTAGCGTGCAAACTGTTTCATCAGAGTTCGCCAACAAAATAACGAGCGAATAACGTTTCTTTTCGGGAAAAATGCGTCCACGATTTTTCCTGGACGCGAGAAGCTGCGTTAAAAAATCGTACGTTGTTGTTGGATCCTTTTTCGAGTACCTTCTTCGTTTCTCTTCGTTTCAAAAGATGTTACGGAATTGTTAATTAAAGAGGAAAGGTTCTCGAGGTTGGTCGAAATAAAAATTATACGACGCCTTCGGTTTGATTCGAACAACGAATTATACGACCCGCAGAGAATCCAGGGCACGTTTCTCCATTTTACTACGCTACTTCTGAATAATCCGGAATCTTTTCCAGGCTTCGCGAGACGATCAAGGAGATTTTCTTGCGGCTCGGCACAGCAGCGCGGAGAATACGCTTCGGGAATAGGAAACAATCAATGAAAATTCTAGGATGTCGATGGAAAGAGGAAACTAAAGTCTCTCGACTATTCCTTTAAAAAACGAACGCGTTCAGAGACGATTCTCGGAGAAATCTTCTTACCGAATCGATTTACCTTGTCAACTACTGGGAAAACAGTTTCAAATTCTTGAAACCATTAATTTTTTTTATCTCTCTCGTAAAATACAATTTGTTATTTTCGTCGTCCAACTTTTTCGAATGCTTGCATTACTGACTTAATACTTTAAAAAGAAATTACATATTCAATTATTTCTCATTTTAAATCATTAATCAATTCGTAAGATCTTCAAAACGTTAATTCTCCCACGATTCAATTTATAATAAAATTATAACAACAGGAAGAGCAGAAGTTCATCATCCGACGAACAGAAGAAACGAGACACGAGACGCCCACCTTTGTAGCCTCTCGAAATTCCTCGGTCTCGATGCTTCCGCAACGTCTGACTAGTGACGAGGATCTTCCACTTCGGTATCCACGTCTCGAGCACTCTCTGTCTTTGCATCGAGCTCCTCTGCGCGACGTTGTCCTATGCACCCGTTGGCACAACCACCGAACGCACCCGTCCCACGTTTCCACGTTCCTCTTTCCACGGCATAAAAAGCGTCTCGTTACTCGTCGAGACAGAGCGCCGTCTTTCATAGAACAAGAAACACGCCTTCGCTCACTTCGCCGTTATTACCGTCCTCTTATTTACGCCGCTAATTCCTCGAGCTCCCTTTTCCGTCCCACGAATTGATGGGCGGAAAAACGACAGCGAGACGAGTTTCACCGTTGTGAATGTTTTACACCGCCCCCGTTTTTCTGGCTATGAATAACAGAAACCGGGGCAACAAGTTGGCGAAGCGGATGACGTCTCTCTCTCAGACAAGTTTTTTTAAGGAATTCAAGAATGGGCGAGAGGGTGTTCTCGAGAAGAAAGTCGGGCGCAAAATGGTTTAGGTTTACATACGTGGAAATAAGAGGCCGGGAAGAGTACGTTGGTTATTCGATATTGACTGGCTCGCGATTCAAACTCGCTCGAGATAGAAGCAGCTCGGTATTTTTCATTTCTTCCGGATGATTTCCTGGACCGAGTTACCGACTCGTAAGGGAAATGCCGTGGATTCTGAGTTGTATTCTTGACGATTTTTCGAGGTTGTAATATTTCTATCGCGATATCGAGTCTGGGAAATTGTATCTCCGATAATGAGGAATATTTTTTATGCTTCAAAGTAGGTTCTATCGTGTACAGATAAAATAATGAAACAATAAATAGAAAGGTTCTTAATTTAGAAAGGAGAAAAGAAATTGATCGTGTTCCAAACAACAGTGTTCGATCTACGCCAAGCGAAACCCTGTAGAAATAATTCACAAAAAAAAGGGCAATTCCATTAATTGCGTTCGGAACAAT
>SMSQ01026091.1:15708-25736 GCA_019453375.1 Ctenoplectra terminalis
GTACGGAAAGAGATTAAATTCTCTGTGGAATCATCCACAATCATAATCAATAACATAAAGTTTTAAATAAAATGTTCATTGAAGAAAATTTTTAGTAAGATCTTAAAAAGACGGTATAATTAAATACCTAATATTTAATCTGAATCTATAGAAAAACATAATCTTTATTTTATTAGTAAAATAGTCCATAAGCATCCACTTAAAGACTAACTTAAAGTAAAAATAAAAATAATCAGATAATTACACATTACATAACAGGTATCACTACAATATGGGAATATATGTACAGATCTCTGGACTATTGGAAAATTTGTAGTTATTTTTATAGGAATTTATCAATGCAGATATCTTACCGATTACAAAAATATGATCGTTAAGGCAAATTCAATGAGCTTCTGAAAATATTTTATTAAATACGACCCAATTGAGATAAAATACTGAACATAACTAACCATCACTCTTTAATTTACCCTATCAACGATGTACTATAAGTAAAGTTTAGTTTATCAATACAATACACTAAATTAAATTAAGCTTAAGCTAGACTCGACATTCCGATTTGCTACATTTCTTCCAGTTTCAACGCACGAAACATATTCTTCTATATGGAAATTATATTTTATAGGAATTTATCAATGCAGATATCTTACCGATTACAAAAATAGGATCATTGAGGCAAATTCTCTGGGCTTCTGAAAATATTTTATTAAATACGACCCAGTTGAGATAAAATACTGAACATAACTAACCATCACTCTTTAATTCACCCTATCAACGATGTACTATAATTAAAGTTTAGTTTATCAATACAATACACTAAATTAAATTAAGCTTAAGCTAGACCCGACATTCCGATTTGCTACATTTCTTCCAGTTTCAACGCACGAAACATATTCTTCTATATGGAAATTATATTTTATAGGAATTTATCAATGCAGATATCTTACCGATTACAAAAATAGGATCATTAAGGCAAATTCTCTGGGCTTCTGAAAATATTTTATTAAATACGACCCAGTTGAGATAAAATACTGAACATAACTAACCATCACTCTTTAATTCACCCTATCAACGATGTACTATAATTAAAGTTTAGTTTATCAATACAATACACTAAATTAAATTAAGCTTAAGCTAGACTCGACATTCCGATTTGCTACATTTCTTCCAGTTTCAACGCACGAAACATATTCTTCTATATGGAAATTATATTTTATAGGAATTTATCAATGCAGATATCTTACCGATTACAAAAATAGGATCATTGAGGCAAATTCTCTGGGCTTCTGAAAATATTTTATTAAATACGACCCAGTTGAGATAAAATACTGAACATAACTAACCATCACTCTTTAATTCACCCTATCAACGATGTACTATAATTAAAGTTTAGTTTATCAATACAATACACTAAATTAAATTAAGCTTAAGCTAGACCCGACATTCCGATTTGCTACATTTCTTCCAGTTTCAACGCACGAAACATATTCTTCTATATGGAAATTATATTTTATAGGAATTTATCAATGCAGATATCTTACCGATTACAAAAATAGGATCATTAAGACAAATTGAGTGAGCTTCTGATAATATTTTATCAACGACCCAGTTGAGATAAAGTATTAAGTACGATTAAGATTTCAAAGGGTTAAGAATGCTTCGGTCAAATTTACTTTCCCCAAGTTTCTGCGCTTTAATACTCTCTGGAAGCAAGAAAACTTGTTTCTGGTTAATTTCAATTCGACCTGTTCCACCGCAGATTTGGTCGTTTATGGCCTTACATCATTAAAGTCTACGTTCCCCGAAATTTCCGACATGTCTGACTCTTCTCGCTTTCCGTTGCCGGGAATCGTGGGTCGGTCTTCTCCCCGTTCCATTTTCATTATCTCTCGTCCGTTTCACATCACCCGCACACAGAGGTTACATACTCCGCGAAAGCTCGTTTGACCCTGTGCTCAAGCACCGCAGCCACCATCTGTAAGGATGGAAAAAAAAAAAAAAAATAGCTGTATCGTTCACTCGCATCCGAACGAATGTGACGTACGCGAGAAGATAAGACGTAGGACCAGATTGAGGTCCACGATATTTCTCCTGTTTGACTAGTGCAAAATGAAGCATAGAATATTGAAGGTTGAAAGCTGTTGAGCGAGGGATAAGAAAAGGTCTTAAGGGTCCGTGTTTCTTCGAAAATAGGAAGATTTTGAGGGACGAGTTTTCACGTAAGAAAAATATTGTTTGGAAGCTTTCTACTATCTTTTTCTTTTATTTTTCTTGATTGAAGACGTGCAGTATAGAATATTTATAGAGAAAAGTAATCGAATAAAGGGACACCATTTTATTTTTCCGATGTCATTTTTTTTCTTTTCTTTTTTTTGTGGGCACGTTTAATCCTTTGCACTCCGTGCGATTCTTTATCGCTGAAGAAAAGAAGTTTCATTTTGAACGGAAAAAATTATGAATGCTCGTGAAAGTACTTGTTTTTATTTATTTTATAAATATCCTTTTCCCTGTCGTAAACGAAACATAAATTTTTTATTTTGTGAATCATCATGGTGTGATATCTTTGGAAATTGAGCGTAATCGTGTTGAATACAGAATGTCTCCGTAGCGGAGCCAAAGGAGCGCTAAGGGCTAAAAATGCGCCAGGTTTTATTTTAAAGAATACATGAAATTTTACAAAATATATTAATATTATGTTACTGATATAATATTGTAATGGCATTTACAGTAATTTTTATTGAAAAAAAAACACACACTACGAGATATCTCATAGTTGGCAGTCAATGGGTCAAGCTTAAATATAAAATAAAAAAAAGGAACATTAACCCTTAGCGCTCCTTTGGCTCCGCTACGGAGACATTCTGTTTCTAACACGATTAACCTCAATTTCCAAAGATATCACACCATGATGATTTACAAAATAAAAAATTTATGTTTCGTTTAAGACAGGGAAAATAATATTTATAAAATAAATAAGAACAAGTACTTTCACGAGCATTAATAATTTTTTCCGTCCAAAATAAAACTTCTTTTCTTCAGTGATAAAGAATCGCACGGAGTGCAAAGGGTTAGGGATTTTCTATAATTTTTTGCAAAAAATATGCGCAAAGAATTATTACCTTTATTATAAGATGTAAGGGGAGGTTATTAAAAACTTGCTTAAACTTCTCTCTTTATATTCGAGATATGATTGATATATATATTTAATTCTGCCTTGCTTACTTCTTACTCTTACAATATTCTTACTGGTTGCTCTACAAAAATGTCTTACTTATTACTCATCCGTCCCCTTACTCTTTCACATAATTACTGTCCACGCGCCCGAACATTCACACCCTTATACCCCATTCCCAATCGTTCTTTCCTTTTTCTCCACATGCATCCCTTTCCACTCGCACCTACAACTCGCTCATCTATCCCTTCCAATCATGCAGTCACGTATACTTCATTCTCACGGTCTAACTTTCAAGACCCAAACATTCTTTCTAGCACTCAGGACACTCAGCCACGGTCACACTTTCCAAACATACCCGGCTCATTTTCACTCGCAACCATAAATCCATTCGCACTACCACTCGATGACTTCAACAACCACCGGCGCCGTCCTGTCGCAGGACGACCCCGACCACACGCATTCAACCACTCGACATACCTGCTCACACTTATCCTTACAAAGAATTTTTTTAAATACTCGTCATCTTGATTTCTTTGCTACAAATAAATCTACTTCAATCGTCGGTAATTCTAGTGTTGAATTATATAGCAAGTTCTAAACGCATGTGACCTTTTCTGCATCATCAATGATCCATCTAAGTGGTTTATACGACTTTAAATAAAAGAAAAAAAAAATGTTTCATTAAAATTATGGATATTCCAAGTTCGTGAGGTCGGACTTAATAAAAATGACCGAAGTAATATGAAACGTTATTCTTTGCAGACATTACGATTCCGTGTTTGAACGTAATTTAAAGTATCGTAGTCATGCTCAACAATAAATTTTTTTGTTGAATGGCAGAAAATTATGAAGGTCAAGAGAATCAAATGCAGAGAGAGCTGTCGCGTGTCGCATGAACGCAAAGATTCAGTTTATGATTCAGTTGCAAAAAGTAATTGCATGACGAAGGACTCTTTGTGGAAAAAATTTTTTTTCCCTTTGATGCATCATGTTTGAAGCTAATTATTTTGTTTATTATTATGATTCAGTGGTTATTGTCCGTGAAACATATTTTCAAGGAATTTTTGTTTGCAAAAGGTAATGCTACCTTTAGCATGAAAATTATATTTGCAATTTTGGTCTTTCGAATTTTCGAAATGAACGTTAATTAAAAATATGAAATAAAAATATTGGAAATTTAATAAATTTATTCGATAGTAATGTTTCTTTTATTTTTTCTTATTATTATATTTCCATTAATAGTAACATCGAATTAAAATTTAACAATTTTTACATATAAGCATTGAAAAGTTTTCAGACCGATGAAAAAATATTTTATCTAACGCAGGACATTATATGTATACTGGAATAAATTTTTATTTTTGATTAAAATAGTTTTCTGAGACTGATAAAAAATTTTTTTAAAAATGTTAGAGGAAAAAATATTATATATATTAGAATAAATATTGTTACAAATTAAACTTTTAATCATTTATTATTTAAAAGATATCAACGAATGGGATTATATTAACATCTTCAAGATTAATTATATTTACATTAGGTTTATACATTATATCGGTATAATAATAAAATATATTAAATATATATATGTAAATAATTTATTTAATAATATATAAGAACATTCAATAATTTCCCAATTGCATAAAAAATTTAAATGTTTTTATTCAACTAATAGATATTCTTTTACAATAATTTACTTATGGCATAACTCAATATTTAGTTGAACTATGAGCAGTTTTAGGAGTTTCATTTTTTTATTATTTCTTTTATTAAATATAGTTCGTTACAATTCAATTGAAAGTTAAGAATTTTTTTTTTTCGTAGGCATATTCAATTCCATATTTCCTATAAAAGCAATTTAATGATACATTAATAATTAAGATTGAAATGTTTTCAATGTTAATTCAAAAGTTCCTTGCTACGTTTTATTCTTTATGCATATAAGTTGTAACGTGGAAGCTAAATATTATGCTTTTGGTAAATTATAAAGTCGAACAGCCTTCAGTCCTCGAGCACCCCTTTCAACATAAATGAATATCAATTTAGATAAAAATCTATAACAAAAGCAAGGACAAATTTTAACAGCATTCGTAAACGAATTCATTTCGATTGAGTGTCTTTGTCTGGTTTATATACTTGTTCTCGAGGATAGGCCATTGTTGAAACAGGTATTTCTCTCTAATATTCGAGGAGATTTTAATTAGAATGACCTATTATAATATTGTTGACAAAAATTGTCTCATTATTTCGTTCTTGAAACGCATAATTTTAAAATATGTTTTATTAGGTTGGCTAATAAATTCGTGCGATTTTTAACGATAATTATCTTTCAATACTTTGAAATGCAACTAAATTCAGTACAAATCTTAAAAAACAAAAGTTGACTTAGCGGTTCAAATAGACAATGCATTATTGAGTAAAAATATTTTATAATAATATTTTATAATAATTTTTATAATAAAAAAATCGCTTTTGATTTATATGTTAAAACCCGCACGAACTTTTTGTCTAACCTAACGCGACTAGGCTGTGGACATTTATCCAAATGTATAACTAGATAAAACTTGAACATCAATTTTTTTTATCATTAGAGACTTTGAAAAAAATTTTAGCGGTGCTATAGTTATGCACCACGGTGTATGTGGCTAGGGATTCATGCCAATGTGGCGTTTATCTCTTTGATCTTGAATTCCTTGATGGTTTCCTTTATTTTGTATATTTTGCATAACGCATATTTTACGCATATTTATCTATGAGTTTGTAATTAACGCGTTAAGCTACACCGATTTTGGTCGATTTTCGTTAAACCGTGTGTAAACTCCCGTACGCAATGTATTAACACGTTCCCTGCCGCGTGGGGCGTATGCGCCCCACGCTGAACTTTCCGTTCAAGCCATTTGGTATTATTGTAAAATGAAGAATTTTTTGAAAATTCATTATGCAGTCAATTATGGGCATCTTAATACTACTGCTTATGCCCTCGTTTAATCGTGGGGCGTGTACGCCCCACGCGGCGTGATGGGCAGTTTTTTTCTCCGTAAGGCCACTTTAATTCGATAAGAAGGCGCTGTAAAATTTGTTACGAAAGAAATGTTAAAAATTTGGGTTCCCAATCGGCAAGAAACTGTACTGTAAAAGTTGCAACATTCTGCGATAGTCGTGTGGATAAACCACGCTTATGTTTGCCATGTTTTAACAAAGTTCATCGTAACATCCCTTTGTAATTGCATACAAACTTGAATTTAACTAAAATGTTATATTTTAAACTGATATACGCGTGATAAAAAAAATTATATGCGAGGATGCAACTTGCTTGGCATAGTAATGTTCAGCCAGGTATTTGTTAAACTAATTCCTAGAAAAATAAATTTATTGGTTTGCTGTGTTATGCATGTCAAACTATACAACCTCTCCTTGATAATTATGATTTTTGCGCTATTTTAATTATTGTAAGGCATACGCCAGAAACAAAATAATACAAATGTAAAGCGTGGGCCGCATACGCCCCGCGCGGCCTGAGCGGGAAAATCTTCAAAAAACGGTCTGGCAGGGAACGTGTTAACCGTTTGCACTCAGAGGACACATTTTTGCGACACTTGTCTCGAGAAACAGAGAATGCATTTTGACGAGTGCCGATCTAAAATATCGCAGGAAGCAAAATTACCAAGCTTAAGATTCGATATTAGGTCTTGTATAATGTAAAAATACGCGAAAGGTTGGAATAAAATAATTATATTATACGCGATTGGAGTCGCTGCATTGATCCAAGTGGTGAGCGAGAGTCATCTTTCGAATGCAAAGGGTTAAAGATAAGGTAATAATTTTGACCGTTGGAATAATAATTTGTTGTTTTTTGCAGAATGCTCAAGAGGTGATTGGGCATCGAACTGGAGTGGTTTTTAAGGTTACTGCCACCGTGAAACATTACCCAGTGGAATGGAGATGAACGGAACAGACAGCCTAAACGGCACCGAAGCTAATCGCACTTCTTCACCGGTCTTCATCATTAGTACGCGTTACATGACACAATGGTGAGTGTATTTAACATTTATAAAATGCATAGCAATAATATTTCGTTTTTAATTATGAGACTTCGCTTTTAAAAAAATGACTCGTTAAGAAACAAATATTTCTCTTACAAAATAGAATCAGCACTTGAAGTTCCGAGACTCTCGAGATTCGAAATCTTCCAAAGTATTAAATTCGAGTTTAGAGAATTTAAAAATTAGGTTCCAACCCATCACTAATATTATACAATTTAAAAACATTGCTTTTATCCGTATTATGTATTTTAATTATTTATATTAGGTTGTTGCGGACGAAATGTACAAATTATCTATAAAACTTTCAGGGACTATATTTTCGATCATAATTTCGATATAAGCGATCATAAGGCACATTTTTCAAGTTTATATCTTCGGTACAAAATTTTTCGAACCAACGTTGAATTGTTCGTCTACAAACTACACTACCGCTCATGAGTATTCGGACATTGATCAATTTGTCAACTTCATCAGTTTCTAGTAATGGTACATAAATATTACCGAAACATGTAAATTAATGACAATTTAACACTTTAACTCAAAATCACTGGTTCATAATTTTTTATAGAAATTTTATAAATTTACAATAATGTAGTTTTGAGAATTTGCCGTGATTTTTTTGTTAAAAATATGTGCAAAGAATTGTTACCGTTATTATGGATATTTTTTCAAATAACTTTCATTTTGATTTCTTTGGTACAAATAAATATACTTTAATCGCCGGTAGTTCTAGTGTTAACGAGTGAAAGTAATATTTACTTCATTTTTGAAGAATCGACACGTTGTAAATTGAAATTATGCATTAATAAAAATTTGTCAATAGTGTATTAAAATGTAATACACGGTTGGTAAAACGACACAATTAGAAGCACGTTATTATTTAATCCATAGGTTAGCAATTAACACTAGATTTACGGAACCCGTCAATTTGATGCATTTTAGATTTCACGCTTAAATTTAACACGTATGCGTGCGGATAATGTAAAGTCAAAATGAAATTTGTAAACAAAAAATTGTGTAAAACCTCTGTCAATGAAAACCCATTGATTGAAACTAAAGTGAATTAATCATATTACAAAGAATTTATATTTTAATGTACCCATCAAAATGATAGTAAACCGTAAACCTAGTGTTAAATAACCGAGATCTAAAGAATTTTTCAAATAATAAAACAGTTCCGTAAGGTTTGACATTTATTGACTTTAATCCATATTAGCTGTCATTTTTATTGCACATTAGCTCAATAATTTATTCACGATATTCAATTTTATCCTATCTAATTATTCTTGTATATTTTTCATTATTATATATAATTATTATTATGTATTTATTACTATTATATATATTTATTTTATCTTATTAAATTTATCCTAAAATTAAATAACAAAATCATAAATTACATTCTGTAAAAAATAAGCAAGTGTCCTGATACTTTTGAGCTGTAGTGTATGTGTTTTTCAAAAGTAGTGTTAATATAACGAGAAACTTTCACTGCATTGTAGTATAGTTTAAATTTATACAAGAAGTGCGCTCGAATTGGACTTCTAATCATTGTACGCTTTGTTTCACTGTTTCCTATTTTATATTAAAACAATTCACCATTTACCGGTCATGTTGAATCGAGCTAGCTTTCTGTTTTATATTAGTGTACAATAAGTGCCATTTAACGTTACTTTTAATTATGTAATGACATAAAATTGGACATTTCGTATGCAACAATCTAATAATATGAACAACGAAACTTCTTGCATCGAGTAGGTAGTAGCAACGTGTATTTACGGAATAATCACCTTTGGCGAATTACTTGGCTTATTAGCAAGTATTCAGGCTGTGCTTGACACGCGTGATTTTCGAACTGTTTCGCTTCAGGATTTGACGTTACGAAGCAATTTAGCAAGAGGTACGAGGCATTTATAAATCCGAATTACGCTCTGCAATGGGTAGGAAAGAATCGTTGACCCACATTTTCCTTAATATTAAATCGCTCCATAAATACTTTATTAAGAATTATTACACGGTCCCGATTGAAAAGTTATATTTTCAGCTATGTTTTTAAAGGAGATACTCGATTTAATATTAATTACGACATCAAATTTAACGAACATCAGTTTTAGACCATTAAAAGTACTTTTATTTACTCGTCACTGCAAATTATGGTTCAATGCTATTCGTGTTACTCGTAGCAATCGGTTAAAAACTTCTTCAAATATGTTCTTGTATTTTTTGTTGATGTTTTTTTATATACTTTTTTGGGATAATCATAAATGTTTAGTTACTGATATCTAAGATGAAGGGAGGATCATTTATGGGGTAAGTTCGGGATAGTTTGACGATTTTGGGAGAAATGTCATTGTATTGTTGATTTTTTTTATTTTTGTCGTTTTGGGAAAATTAAAGCAATGTATAAGTAATTTAGAATATATATAAATCATACTTAGCGATATATTAAAACAAATTTTTAAAGAGCTGGCATTGTGGATAGATAACTCTCGCGTAGGCAAAATGTACCGTTTTTCAGTGCTTTTAATTGTATACTGAATATTATAATTTAGAATTATAATACTATAATATTATAAATTAGAATTACAATACTATAATATTATAATTTAGAATTACAATACTATAATATTATAATACTATTATAATAGTTTTAATAATTTTACATTTATAAAAGTATTATTAATACTTAATAAATATAGGGTAAGTCCGAGGTAGTTCGACTACTTTTTGGAAAGAAGTCATTTCATTATTGATTTCTTACATTTTTGTCGTTTTGGGAAAATTTAGTTGTGTACTGAATATTATAAATT
>SMSQ01026091.1:25746-48769 GCA_019453375.1 Ctenoplectra terminalis
AGATAGACCGAGTCGAATTAGATAAAAATAAAAATTCAGTCATTAGACAGATTTTTAAGTATAAAAATTTTTTATTATTAATGTTCAAACTGGTATTAATTACGAATTTATAATAAAATATTAACTTTCTATATTTTAATTATTATTTTCTCACTATCAAGCGGAAAATGATCCGATTCCGCTCGATCTACCATATCATAAAATATCTTTTTCCGTATATGAATCAATCACACTTGACACGCTGTAAATTTGCATAAATTTGAAACCTAGCATTGGACATATCGTATGTTACTTATTGTTGGTATAAAGAGAGAGAAAGAGAGAGAGTTTATATTAATGCACTCCAAATGATCCCTTTCTATGGATTCGCTCTTTCGGGTGCGTTACGGTTGGATATTTTTTGAGTAATTAAACATTAATCAATCCTCTTTTACGTTACATCGGAACTTCCTGAAATGACCAAAATGACTAATATATAACTTCACGTTCGTGTTCTAAATTTACAGCGGCATATTGTTTGGAAATTTTGCATCTTTATTTCTTTCGTTCAAATAGGTCTGCTTTAATCGTCGGTAGTTCTAATATTAAAAACAGCGGAGATATTTTTGGTTTTAATCTTAGACAACTCGTGCTTTGTAAAAAATTTTTTCGGCTGTTTCACGAATTACTTTCTTCATTTCTTTCGCGTAACTGCGCATTTTTATGCATAAAATGATCTTAATAAAATATAAACAGCGGTTTTAATTTTCTTCCTTTTTTTATTTTTTTTTGAATGATAATATTATCAATTCATCAGAAAAGAAAAATGATTACTAAAAGTAATATAGCTGAACATATGTTGGATTAAACCGAAAAACAAATGAAAAAAAAGGAAATACCTCGACAACGAACTCTTTTTTACTCGAATAATTATTTTCTACCTGTAAATTGTATTAGCCTCTATTAAAAGTTGAAAAGAAAAAAAATATCTACAGAAGTTATGGAATAAATTAAAAAAGTGCCTGGAACAAACATTTGTTGGTAGAATAAAATAAAGTAGAAAAGGAAGAAAATACATCTCCAGAAGTTAGTGAATAAATTAAAAAAAATGCCTCAAACAAACTTTTGTTGGTGGAATAAAATAAAGTCGAAGTAGAAAAAATCAAATTCCCAGAAGTTGTGGAATAAATTAAAAAAATTCCTGGAACAAACGTTTGTTGATAGAATAAAATAAATTTCATATAGAGAATGGTTTCTATCTCATTTCTGCCATTTTATATGCACCAACACAATAAACCTGTTCCTTTATTTTTAATACGAATCTACTACAAACACGTAGATTGAACCAACCGGTAGACAATAAGGGAGCTACTTAAATGGTGTTTCACACAAATAAAGTCTCACAAAGCATTGTCGTATATTATTTATTTTATTTTGCATAATTCATGTATGAGATGTGAGAACCAACATGCACATTATTTTACACGTTATTATGCCCTATTATGAAAACGCTTTTCATAGAGAGAAACTGGAGATTCTGGTATAAACTAACATATTTACACGAAATATGTACCTTCATTTAGAATTAAAACACAGTTGTTAAACTTCCCTTCATAAAGTATATTTGTCTGTTTGAAATTAATACACCGTGTAAGTCTGAACATTTTGTAGTACTTGATACCGAAGTAAATTAACTTTTCAAAATAATAAAATGATTTTTTTTCGCATTACTTTGAAGAAATAACGATAACATGAATTTAATTGTATATTAACACTACAGCTATAAAAATTTCTGAAATCATCAATTTGTTATTTCGTAATTTTTTTTAACTATGACACACCTAATCAAAAAATCTAAAAAAAATTCAGAGCAATATTATTAATAATATACACTTACTCAAAAAATATAATCACAGATCCGCGATTCCTTCGATATAAAATTGGCATTTTTCTGAATTTTTCTACGTTTTTTATTTTTTATAGCTTCGATTGTCAAGTCCATCCACGTTCTTCTAAAAATCTGAAAAAATTCTGTAACACGTGGTTCGTTAACAGAAACATCTCTGATTTTTTTCGGAATTTTTCCTGCTCCATGATAGGAGAAATTAAGCAAAAATATCATTTTTTATTTTTACCCTTTACAACCTCTCCAGTGGATATACAAAGTTGAAACTTGGCACGAATCGTTTTTTCTTGATAAACTGTCGAATGATCAGTATTCCGTGGTACAGTATTCGGTTTAGGGGAACTTTTGACCCGTTTATTCGGCTATGCCCTTTTATAAATGTGCTCCGATACATTTTTTAGAATTTTTCGTGATTTTCTTTTTACCTCATGACGCTAGAATTCGTACATTTTACTGACCGTACTTTTGTGCACAGTAACATTTACTACTTATATAATGCATTTTAGGACAGAACAATCAAAGATAAACAAAAAGTGACACATTTCGTGTATTATTCGATTCATACTTAAAGTAAATTTTAGTATTATTTTTTTAAATCGATACTGTTAGTTCTGAGAAACCAACGATGCCTAAACGAAAATTTCAGCATCGAGCCGCAAGGACTGGCGTGGCGCTTAACACTAGATTTACGGAACCCGTCGATTTGACGCATTTTAGATTTTACGCTTAAATTTAACACGTATGCGTGCGGAAAATGTAAAGTCAAAACGAAATTTGTATACAAAAAAATGTGCAAAACCTCTGTTAACGAAAATCTATTGATTGAAACTAAAGTGAATTAATGATATTACAAAGAATTTATATTTTAATGTACCCATCGAAATGATCCAATCGATGTCCATAAACCTAGCGTTAACGTGTTAATCGAGGATAGTTCTAGTTCTAAGACCATAGAAATTCAATGTATATGAAAGACCACACGATACAGAGGAAACAGATATATATTAATATTTTTACAGAAATAAAAAAGTAACCGAAAATAATTATTTTTACAATACTAAAAATTGGAGAGAATGAAACAAGAAACTGTAAGGGAAAAAGAGAGAGAGAGAGAATGGGAGAGTCAAACGGAAGTAAACGGAAGGAACGGAAGACACTAACACTTTTTCGGAAAGCTTTTATCAAAATGATCGAACACTGGCGCGTAGAATTATTTGGTTTATTAATAACAATTGCGTAAGTTCAAATATTACTATTAAACCCTCACGGCACTTTTACAACTCAATCCTCGCGCCCCAAGCATTAACTCACTTAAGTATACATCCCTCGATCGCACTATCTTTTTCCCACACACCTTTTCACTCGCACCCAAAATCTTCGCATCCATTCCTTCCAATCGCGCAGTCACGTAGACTTCATTCTCACGGCCCAGTTTCTCAGTCCCAAACATATTCTAGACATAACCCAGACACTCTTCGCTAATACTCTTTCGACCACCCAAGACTCGTCCACGGTCACACTTTTCCAAACATACCCGGATCAGTCTCACTCGCAACCATAAATCCTGTTCGGTCCTGAACGGCTCCGAATAATTAGCAACGGTTCTAAAGCAAAGCATCACGGTTTATGACATTGTAGGCTAGAGACAGCTAATTCTTGGGTGCCATCTGGCTTACAGACTATCGATGGCACGTGCAAGTTTTGGGCCCGAGTAGCGGTGCCATGTGATAAACCGGGAAATACCAAGGGGGTAGGTTGCCGCGACCGTAACTGTTTTCGCCAATCTGGAGGACCACGTGGCGACCAGAAGACGGACTCTTTGCCAACTCGCAGCCTACCTACCCCGTAAGATGGACACAGTTCCCCTTGCAGAAAATAGCACGTCAAGGGCGTACTGGAAGGGAGGAACCGTGGCTATATAGCGAGGTGCAAAATGCGCCCCGACAGACATTCTTAGACATTTTTCGACATATCGCATTATACATAGTAAGACAACGTGAGACATCGTTGCACATTCGTAGACACTTGTATATCGACAAGGATACAAAATATTAGATACAGTCCACCAAACACATCCGAAGGGAATTCAATAATTCGTTTGGATTCCACCGCGTCGTTTAATCGTCGCCAAACACGGTCGACGCTGCGACGCGCATACATTAGACATAACCCAGACACTCTTCGCTAAAACTCTTTCGACCACCCAAGACTCGTCCACGGTCACACTTTTCCAAACATACCCGGGTCAGTCTCACTCGCAACCATAAATCCATTCGCACCACCGTCCCGTCGCAGGTACTGGCGACTCTTACAGATATTTATTAATATTTTTACAGAAATAAGAAAGTGACCGAAAATAATTATTTTTACAATACTAAAAATTGGAGAGAACGAGATAGGAAACCTCGTACAAACTATTGCTTCTATCTGCAATAAATATTCAGTACCATTTCAAAAAATTCATTACATACAGGAAACATTTTTCTAATTAATATCCGTTTATTTTAAAACACTGTTAAGAAACTATTAGAAGATATATTAAACACCGTTTGCCCATGAAGAATGTTTCTAACATTCCGTTGTGTTTTTCTTTTATTACATCAACGGTATTACGTAGAAGAAAAGCTCGGAATAATTTCATTGGCTCATATGCATGCATGTATCTCCGCGCTGCGTATGCATATGACGAAGATAAAGTGAAGAAAAATAAGCACAGCACTGGAAACTGTGGTAGGTACATTGTGATGACACGGAGGATATTGATTTTCGAATTTTCATTGCACCGTCGAGAGAATGGAGGCAAAAATGCATTCTCTATGCTGAACCGAAGCGTATTGCTTTCAAATTGCGTACCCCGGCTGGGTTCTGGATATGTATCCAGATATTTATACATATGTGTATGTATGCATGTAAATATTTAATTTAAACACGATACAGGAGAAGTATGAAGTATAAATTCTTGTAGACGTATCTGAAGCATGGAATCTGATTTATGGAGTGAAAGAAAATTATACGTTGAGTGTCGAACGTTACGTATTTGTAATTATTTTTATGAGTAAATGGATACTAAGGATAGAAATTTTCAAATGTTTATTATTTAATATGTTTGTGTTGTTTATAGTCTTTAGTGAATTTGAACTATCATCTACGCAAACTGGACTTAAATTGTGAGTTAAAATATTTGTTAGGTTATCCTAATAATATAAATATAATATAATAATGTAAATAATTGCAGGTAAAAAAATAAAGCATGTGTCAAATATTTTTTTAAACACTCTGTCATTCGTAAATCTCATTAAAATCAACGTGATTTTAAGAAAAATATAATTATATTAGGTTATCCCATGAGTAATGTCGTTTCTCGACATTAATTTTTATTACGAAATATTAAGACGTACATTTATTTTTAATCATCGATGTATCGATCGTTACTTTTTATGATTTTTTGCCATTTGTTAAGTAATTTGATGGTTTATTGTTCAAAAAACTGTTGGATGTTTTTAATTTTTTCTAAGGTCGTCTTTGCTGCGTGCGATATAGCGTTTAAAAAACTAAAAATTAAAATTGGAAACTTATTACTACGTTCGCCACAACCAATTACTATTTATTCCAATTATTATAACATTTTTTAATCGACAACAAAAATTTTGCAATAATGGACACTTAAAATAAGCATCGAAGAAAACTTTTAGGTAAAAGTATCCCAAATGTTTTGAAGAAGGAATACAGAAACTGTTTGATATAAATATAAGACTTCTTATATAAATATATAAGAAATAATTTTCTAAATAATAATTTTATAATTATAAATAACTTTCTTATATAAATATAAGAAAAAAATCATAGAAAACAATGGTCAATACAGTCATGACTAAAAATGAATGCAAATATTAATATCTTACAGAGAAAATTAGCGTCAAGGAACGACATTATTTATGGAACGACGTGATATAATTGTTTTGAGCAATAGATAAATATTAAAGACACAAATTTGCAAATATTTGTTATGTAACGTATTTTTGTTGTTTACAGTCTTAAATTGTAATGGAATTATTTTTATAGTAAAAAAGAATACAGACTAAATATTCAAAATTAATTGAAACTCGTAAAATTTGAAGAGACTAAATTGTGAGCACGCTTAGGAATCTTGTACAATCTTAGATCATAATCTAAGACTATGAACAACACAGATATATTATAAACATATAATAAATATTTGTAAATTTTATCTTCAGAAGTTATTTATTGATCAAAATAATTATAAATATGTAATGAGCTCACAATTATGTCCGACACTGTAGGTATAAACAAAGGCTGTATACAACATACATTATGATCTCAGATTATATTTTTAAACTATTATAGTTTTCCAATAAAGGTCATGTGTTTACTAATAATAGCTTTGATACTTCTTTATTTATGACACTTTGAAATATATTTAGCTATTTCAATAAAGTCTATAAATATGTGCAAACTATTATCTGCCATCCCTACAACTTTAAGATACATATTTTTATTAAAATTTCTAAAACTAGTTCTTTAAATATGTGCAAACTATTATCTGCCATTGTTACAACTTTTAGACATATGTTTTTGTTAAAATTTCTGAAACATTTTTACAAATATATGCAAACTATTATTTTTTTCCTTTCAAACACATATTTTTGTTAAAATTTCTAAAAAACAGTTATGCGTAGATGTGCATAAATATGCGTAGATTATTATTTGCTATCGTTATAACTTTCAGGCATATATTTTTGTCAAAATTTCTAAAAAAAGAAATTCTATAGATATTTGGAAACTATTATATATCATCGTTACAACTTTAAGACACATATTTTTGTTAAAATTTCTAAAAGAATAGTCTATAAATATGCGCAAACCATTATTTTCCATCGTCACAATTTTCAGACATATATTTTTGTCAAAATTTCTAAAAAAAAAATTCTATAAATATTTGCAAACTATTATGTACCATCGTTACAACTTTAAGACACATATATTAGTCAAAATTTCTAAAACAATTTTACAAATATGTGCAAACTATTACTTGCCATCGTCACAACTCTCGGACACATATTTTAGTTAAAATTTCTAAAACAATTTTACAAATACGTGCAAACTATTACTTGCCATGGTTACAACTTTCCTGCACATAAGTTTGTTAAACTTTTGTTGGTTTCACCAGTTTTATTATACATCTTCAAACCTCTCCAAGAAATGCACAAAATTCAACGACAGTGATCAGGTCAACAAGCTGCTGAGCTTGGCGAGTTTTATAGTGCACACAACATGCATATATGTATGTATATAGTGTACCAAGTATACAGGTCCGAATAGAAAATCAAATGCTCAAAGAGTTCGCAAACTCGCCAGAACTCGTCACCAAGAGTTTCGAAGAAAACACATTTCGCCGGATTCAAATTCACAGCAGGTTATCACAGTTTATATGAAACGACAAAAGGCTAAAAATTACTATGAGATTGATGCTGTCGGATGGTAAATATGAAGCAAGAGGGTTCGCAAAGGGGAATGACATCATTTCGTAACCCTGTACGTTAGACAAAAAAAGGAAAAAAAAAAAATTCAGGCTGGCTTGATTAAACGATAAACTTGATTTCGGAGATGATTACGAAGTTAGGCCATTTTCACATTATGAGAATACACCCCACATTTTTAATCCTTTGCACTTCTAAATCTTTTTCAGTTTTGCAGAAAGATTATGAAAATTTAAAGTGTTGCTTTGAAAAAGAAAGAAAAAAAAAAAAAAAAAAAATTCAGGCTGGCTTGATTATACGATAAAGTTCATTTCGGAGATGATTACGAAGTTAGGCCATTTTCACATTATAAGAATACACCCCACATTTTTAATCCTTTGCACTTCTAAATCTTTTTCAGTTTTGCAGAAAGATTATGAAAATTTAAAGTATTGTTTTGAAAAGCAAAAAAAAAAAATTCAGGCTGGGTTGATTAAACGATGAAGTTCATTTCGGAGATGATTACGAAGTTAGGCCATTTACACATTATAAGAATACACCCCACATTTTTAACCCTTTGCACTTCTAAATCTTTTCCAGTTTTGCAGAAAGATTACGAAAATTTAAAGTATTGCTTTGAAAAGGAAAAAAAAAATTCTAAATGTTTACGATTTTTTATTTGTCCGGTTAATTCGCTGTGTTTTAAAATAAAAAAGAAATTTTAGTTGATACGAATGTACAATTTAGCTAAAAACTTTCTTGCACGGTTCTTTGAGGAACATATCTATAGACTTTTATTTGATGTAAAATGTAAAAAATTTAACACTAATACCAAAGCGGCCAAAATGACCGGCTTGTAATTTTTTTATAGAAATTATATAAATTTACAACGATTCAGTTTGGGCAATTTTTCGTGTTTTTCTTTGAAAAATATAGATAAAGATTTGTTCTTCTTACGTTAGATATTTTTTAGAATACCTATCATTTTTATTTCTTTGTCCTTTTTTTAACTTAAATTGCAGAGACTCTCACTTATTACCGAAGCCTACACGATTGATCGTTTTTAAGTCGTCTCCATTTAAACATTTGCTATTACTTATTAATACTAACTGATTACAATGATATATCAGAGTGCAAAGGATAATATATATTAATACATATAAAATTGTTAGTGCAAATATTTTTATTCAACGATATGGTACTATGTCGCTGTCGGCAGATTATTCCGCGTTTGGTGACACAGAGAAGGTATTACTCGCGGAATATTCCGCTTCGTGATGCAAACGGCTTAATAGAACTGGTTAATAAATTATAAGGTATTTTTTTAAATTGATAGTGTCAGTCTTCGGAAACCAACGACGCCTAAACAAAAATTTCAGCGTCGGTCCGCAGGAACCGGCGTGGCGCTTAACGTGTTAAACTAAGAAAACTAAGAAAGTATATCAGGCTAACGAGACTTAGAGATAATTATTATAACAACCTAAGATCCTGGATTATTTAATCGACAATATTTCTGACTTAAATATGAGAAATGAAGCAAGGATGCAAAACTTTGTAACAGCAGGATCGTCATTCGGTACACTCGAAAAGATCAGTTTATACACGGAAATAAAAAATAACTGGTGGGCACGTTTTACAAGACAATGTAGCAGAAAAGACTGTAAAACGGAACGAGGATGGTGGAGCAGAATTTTCATTGCAAACGTGGTGTAATTGGAACAAAGTTGGACATCTATCCCTAGGATCGTCGATTCCCAAGAAGAGAAATGTGGTCCTGCTATAAATGCGGCGAACAGAGACATTCGGTAAATTACCCATCAAGAGATAAGCCTCGAGCCAGCTGCATCCACGAGAATCTTGCCAAAGACGGATTCCGTAAGGCGGTTTCATTGAAAGTTTCAGGCGATCGTGTGATATCCGAACTTCAATTAAACACTTTATTTGACACGGAATGTTGAATCAGTTTTATCGAAGAGAAATACAAGTAACCCTCCTATAACACGGTAGATTGGTTCCTATAAAATGCCGTGTTGTGTGAAACCATGTTGTGTGAGACCCAGAGCCAGTACAAAAAGGGGAGTTACGTTCCGAAAACTTATTAAAAACAAATGTTTTGTTTAATCCTTTGTAGCGACACCGCGATCCATCTACAGTAATTATTACTTAAAACATTTTCAAATCAAAGTGAAAAACTGTAATCGATCGTAATTTTTTTTTCAATAAGTAAATAAAATTCGGCGTACAGAAGGTTAACGAAAGTCGACCAAAATCGGCTTGATTCAAGCGCGAAGGGCTAACAAACATGAATCAGTCACGCTAATATTTCGAACGATGCCGAAACAAGGGGTGTTTCTAAATAATAATAATAAACTATTGAATAACATAAGTACACGTTAGGGTAGCAGTATTTGAACACACGATTTAAACACACAAATAGAGAATTTCGAAGACAAACATATTTCGTCCATTGACATGTTAGAAAGCACTCTCTACACTACTCGTCTGATCAATCATGCCGAACAGTTGGAACCTGTGCCTACAGAAGGCTATTTCTATATTTTTTCTCCCGATTTTACCGTGATCAAGTTCCAGATACGCGTGTCTCTTCGTGTCGTGTCAACGATGATAAATCAACTTGAATTCGGGTTCTATAACTGTCAGGGGCTACAATCAAGACGTGAAAGCGAATCAATCTTTTCAGGTAAAGTGCTAGATAACCGATGATATTGGCATAAAATGCTTTTCATCGATTATCTCCGCGACCTGAATCATACAACACCGACTACAACTGTTTTTTTTCCCTCCTGTTTGTTTCTGTGAAATTACAGATTTATCGATTTCCTGAAAATTTGAAATTAAAATTTCATAATTCGCTTCGATTTGCATAACAGAACATATAATCGGTCGATATTTTGAAATTAAATTGACTCGACGACCTGTTATTTTATTGAACCGTCTATATTGTTTTTGTAGACGAATAAATAACCGTTATATTTTTTTCTTGAGAACTAATAACCGTTTTTTTTCTAGAGGGATAAATAACCGTTTTGTTTTTTTCTCTAGAGGAATAAATAACCGTTTTGTTTTTTTTCTAGAGGAATAAATAACCGTTATATTTTCTTCTAGAGGAATAAATAACCGTTTCGTTTTTTTTCTAGAGGAATAAATAACCGTTTTGTTTTTTTTTCTAGAGGAATAAATAACCGTTTTGTTTTTTTCTAGTAGAATAAATAACCATTATATTTTTTTCTAGAGGAATATATAACCGTTATATTATTTTCTAAAGGAATAAATAACCGTCATATTTTTTTCTAGGCGAATAAATAACCGTTTTGCTTTTTTCTAGAGGAATAAATAACCGTTATATTTTTCTCTAGAGGAATATATAACCGTGATATTTTTTTCTAGAGGAATAAATAACCGTTATATTTTTCTCTAGAGGAATAAATATCCGTTATTTTTTTTCTAGAGGAATAAATAATCGTGATATTTTTTTCTAGAGGAATAAATAACCGTTATATCTTTTTCTAAAAGAATAAATAAATTAAAAGCTTCTTTTCTAATCTAATTTTTGATATTTAAAAGTGAAGGGTCGACGGAAAAACTTTAACAAATTTTGTATTTAATACTTTTTTTTTTGTTCCTCTTTATGCTTTTTATCACCGTGTCGCATTGCGAATTAAAATTTTCCGAGTTTCACAGTAGTTATGAAAAATTGCGGTGTGCAACGAAAAAAATGAGGAATGTCAAAGAAAAACAATACAAGAACCGTGAACGTTAAAATTGTAAGTGGAAGTTGAAAACGATGCAGAATAAAATGAAGAGTAAAACGATGTTTTATTTTGATATATGAGAAAACATGATACTGTGACGTATATTGAAAAATAAATTTTCCTTTCCTCAGAATTTTTCAGACTTGACATTTTCTCTTTTTACCGTTCACCCTTCCTGTATTAATTTAATTTCTTAGTAGATGATATGCATTAAATTATTTCTTTTATATATATACGAAAATAATATATTTGTAAAACTGTATATTCTCCGAAAGATGATTACAAGGACGACTTCGTATTTTCTCTACGGTTCTATCTACTTTAAACTTTTTGTTTTATAAAGCTACACATCTGTTTCGTAACACAACGCAAGTACCATATGTTTCGGTTGTTTCGTAAGTTTGGGTGCTTTCATCACGATAGATGAAATTATAGATATAGTGAAAGGATTCAATTTGAAGTACTTACGAAATTAGATATCTGTCTGGAGAAAAATTTGTTTCACGTATAAGACTTTTTTTTTAAAGTAGCAGATAAAAAGTCCGCTTTTCTTTATTTCTAAATGTTTAATATTTTATATTTTATTATATTTAAAAATTTTGTTAAATATCGAAGAGCATGTTTTATTCTTTTGAGATTCCAGATATGTTTAATTTTGTTATAGGAGCATTTTTGTAAATATTCTTTATGTGAAACCGTGCTTTTGTTAACTATAAAAGGATTTGTACCATTTTTAAAAATAGTAAATTGTGAAAATCGTAACCGACGTCAAATTAAAATTTATATTTCAATTGAAGTTTTTCTGATTTTCTGGAACTTTTTATACAATTTTTACGAAGTAGCTGGTACATATTTCAATCCAAGTGACTTGCATCAAAATGTACTCGCAGGAAAGTGTGTTTCTATTATTATACGCACTTAGAGCTTCACTTGTTATCGTTGAAAGTGGGTGATAAACTTTTGAAATATTTATGTTTTTAGTTTTCGAAGTTAGCTGAAGAAGATTATTTTATCTCTATTATTCTAACTTTAAGAGATCTATTTTTTAATAACCTATCACTAATTTCTAACCATTCAATTAAGTAAGTTAGATATCTTTCTATCTTTCTTTTAATATTTTAACGCAAAATTATCATTTGACGCGTATAATAAACTTTTGAAAAATGAATTCTTTTACTTTTCGAAATTGTTTCATTTCTATTATTCTAACTTCAACAAACATATCTTTTAATAACCTAATACTAATTCCTAACCATTCAATTAAATAAGCTAAATATCTTTCCACCTTCCTTTTAATACTTAAACGCAAAATTATTGTTTAACGTGTATGAAAAACTTTTGAAAAATTAATTCCATTACTTTTCGAAATTAGCCGAACAAAATTATTTTATCTCTGTTATTCTAACTTCAACAAACATATTTTTCAATAACCAATTACTAATTCCTAACCATTCAATTGAATAAACTAAATATATTTCCACCCTCCGTTTAATACTTAAAAGCAAAATTATCGTTGAAAGTGTATAATTGTGCATTAAATTTTCACAATTAACCGAACAAAACAGTTATTTTTGTAACAATCGATATCGATCGTAATTCCAACATTTCAAATTATATCTGTCAGCCTGCCAAATGAAGATGACACCGATATAAAATGAGCGAAGGCACTGTCGCATAATTACTGTAAATTGATACGCATACTCGCATCTATGACGTATAAAGGAGCAATGATGTATATACGTAGATCGTTTCATCTAAGCGATGACAACATAATGTTCTCTATCAACAACGTCTCTGCACGTCACTTAATTATAAGCCAGTCTTTGTCTTTCGATGAAACAGCGATCGACGAAGACGGATAGCAACAGCGTAGGAACAGAATAATAGCACGAAGTGGTGGAATTGCATTAAGCGTAGGTTGATTATTATGCATCAAGAGATCACAGAAATCACTGATTGGTACACGTACGCACACCCTATAAAGCGTTGTAGAACGAGAGAAACATGGAAAATGTATTTGTACCTCATTCCTACTTCGTTTACGTAAAATACTGGCTAAACGAACGTGTAATTAATTTACTCCATGCTCGACTGTAATTTGTCTACATGAAACTATGAATTTCAATTAAACGAATTAATTGAATAATTAAAGTACCTCGCTAAATTAATATTATCAAGTTGAAGCTAGATCGAAACAGGATTTTCTGGAATTAACTGAATCGGGTACAATGTATTTCGAAACAATCGGTTTGATAAACTCCTGTAAACATCCAGGATTATTCGAATAAAATAATAATAATAATGATTGTTCGCGTCAGCGCTATTAGTTTTTAGCCAAATGTGGGCCTAGCCACTTTAGTTTTTCCATTCACAAGCGGTCATAAATCTGGGAGGCCATCGGGCACCTTAGCTCTTCGTACTTTCACTTTGCTTGTCTAGTTTCATCAGCTGCATGCCAGATTTGCCCACACTTGTTTAGTTTAGCATGTTTCAACGGCTTCGGAGCGTCTCCCAAATTTATTACCTGCTGCGGTATTGTTAAGGGGACACGGATTTCCCGAGCGCGTCGCTCAAGGGTCTATCGGTACTTGAGAGTGACCGTCAACTTGGAGGCGTAGTTTCGTTAGTTTTGTTTTTGTATACACCAATCGCATAGTATTCACCACCACCAACGTCTCACTCCGAAAATTGTAATTGACCAATCCGTGTCCCTCATCCCCGCCGATGTATCTCTTCCGAGGCATCGTGTGCCTTGTAAATAGTTTTGTAGATTAGAATTCAGTAAGCCTTCGCTTAAAACACACGCCAATCAACACCAGACTCCACAAGAGGAGTAAATTTGTAAATAAATTAGTTAACATTCAACCTAGTTATTTTGTCTCCCTGCGAAGGGAGTGGTCCTTCGAGAAGTTTTAGTCGGCACACCACGTGCAAAATCGGCCAAGCTCGACCGATCGCCAGATCGACCACGTGTAGCTCAAACAATGATAATTGTAAGAAAACGTTAGACAACCGTGTTATACATTATCGACATGTGCCTATACATGTGAAGATTGTGGGTGTGTGCGCGACGCACGCTTGTGCATTTCTCATTTGTTTTAAAGATATGTGATTCGTGCAGTCTCCTTTGTGCCGCCAAAACAAACGCACGCATATACTTTGTACATTTTGCATAATATAATTAAGTGTGATAATATATACGATTTATTATCCCGAATCTTCTGTCAATAATGTAGGGTAAGTCCAGGATAGTTCGACCATCGGGAGAGCCAGTGTTAACACGTTGCTGAGGGATGACGAAATTTCTCGTATTTTGTATTTTGTATCTGTTTGATCTACTCGTGGTCGATCTGTTGATCGGTCGAGCTTGGTCGATTTTGCACGTGGTGTGCCGACTGAAGTTGCTCGAAGGATCACTCCCTTCGCAGGGAGACAAAATAACTATGTTCAATGATAACTAATTTATTTACAAGTTACTCCTCCTGTAGAGTCTCGTGTTGGTTTGCGTGTGTTTTTCTCGGAGGCTTACCGAATTCTAATTTCTACAAACTATCTACAAGCACTATCTATCTACAAGAATTAGAGGAGTTTGACGAAGAAAGAAACAGTGATGAAGAAAGCGACATTTCTAGCGTTGAGAGTGAAATTATTACTCCCAAGAAAAAAATTGTGCCGAGGTTACTATCATCAGAGTCAGAAAGTGAATTTGAAAGTAGTGCCTTAACCCTTTCGCGACGGGTGCCGTCTACATACGGCAGCCACTTTTTGGCTCACAGAGGCTGACGCCGTTTATACACGGCAATCATTTATTAGTTCACAGAATCGGTATATTAACGATATACGGCACAGGTTTTATAATATTATTAGAGAAGTAAAAAATTTTGCTCAGTAAGAGTCTTCTATGCGAATAAAGGCAACGCAAGATTGTTTCGCTAAAAATTCCTTGATACGAAAAAAAGTGCATTTATTTTCTGTAAGTTTAGAGTGTATATTGTAGTGGACTAAGGGTGTCAGGATGATTAAATAAAGGGGTATAGACTAAATTAAACAAAACAAGATATATATTTGGAAAGAAAGAAATACTAAAAGGCAAAATAATCTTAAGGGCTAATAGGTCGTGCACGTTCGACGGTTTCTAAGCGACTCTGCCTCGTGGCCCGACTTTCCAACGGAAGTCGGGCTTCGCTTATGTTTAACCCCTTCCCGTGCCATTTAGCTCGACGAAACTCGGGCCCAAGCGGTAGGCATCGATCCGCGCTAAACAGACCAAACCGATGCTTGTAAACAATCGCAATACGAACCGAAATGTAGATGACCGCGATACCTGTGGTATAGCCAATTTTACGCGATACTGCTGCTGAGGAAGTAAACTCTTACGCTTTTACTTTTATAGATATTATAAATTTATTATATTTTGTATATAATATTGTAGTATATGTATAATAGTTTGGTCACGATCATAACGAGCAAAAAATCAGTCCGCGAGCTCAGCTTGTTATGTTTACGTTTGGTCCAAGTATCTCGTCGCGAGTCTGACTCGCGATATTCATGTTTGGGCCAAAATCTTCATCGCGAGTCAGACTCGCTAAAGTACGGCAAGGGGTTAATAGCGCGCACGGTCCTCCTATATTGATAAACTATAATATAATAATCTACCAAAAATAAAGTGAGTCGAATCGCTAATTAACGCACCGTCCGCGAAACATAACAAAGTATGTTATGTTTGTCGCTATGGTCAGTCGCGCTGTTGCGAAAAGTGGCGAAGAATGGTACAGGTGCGCCGACGCGAAAGGGTTAAATACAGATTAATGGGAACCTCGAGATTAAAAAGTGGCCAAAGAGTGGGGTTTTGTTTCTATTCAATTGCGCTTTCTTCAATTCATTGGTAGTTTATAAGAAGTTAAACACAAACGCACGTATAAGTTACAATACGTTTCTAAAAGAAGTAGCAAGGATCTTGATTACCGGTCGACAAGTAAATGAATTCCGATTCCGAGGAAACTGGTAACGATATCCACATTCAACCAACAGGATCCAATGCAATTTTTCGGATCAGACGTTGGAGGTGGTGAATACTATCCGATTAGTGTACAAAAAACAAAACTAACGAAAATACGCCTCCAAGTCGACGGTCGCTCTCAAGCACCGATAGACCCTTGAGTGATGCGCGCGGGAAATCCGTTGTTCCGTCCGTAGGAACAATACGTGAGGATGGTTTGGCCAGTTTATGACAGACATTAAGGAAAAGGCTATTTTTGAGGAAAGACATTCGATCTTTAACACGTTGACTGTCGCACGCATTTTACGTGGTTTGCCCATGGCGCCAACATGAATTTCTTATTAAGCGACGTATATCATGTTGAAAAAAATAATATGTATATTTTACTTGTACTAATAAAATTATTTTTGCATGTTCTGTACGGCATTAATTTCTTTGAACCATTATAGTAAAGTGGTATTATTTGAAAATTTATCAGTATCGATATATACTTTAACACGTTGACTGCCGCGCGCATTTCACTTGGTTTGCCCATGACGCCAACACGAATTTCTTATTATGCGATGTGTATTATGATGAAAACAAATATGTATATTTTCCTTGTACGAATAAAATTATTTTTGCATTTCCTTTATAGCATTAATTTCTTCAAACCATTATAGTAACAGTGGTATTATTGGAAAATTTATCAGTATCGATATATACTTTAATTATGTATTTTACTATTGGTCGCGTTGCCGGTCACCGATGGCCCCCATGGCGCTGTAGCCAAGTCGAGTGCTGGTCACCGGTGGCTCCCATGGCAGTCAACGTGTTAATATATTTTACCGTTTGCTCCAAGCAATTAGTTTACATTTTCTTTTCGCCCTCAATAGCCGAGTATATGTTATAAACTCTGTCTTTCCCGAAGGTTAATTAGAAACGGGACTTTGCGCGGTGTCCGTTCTAAATCGTGCGAACCTGAGGGAAAGACCGCCGCGTTGCCAAATCGCCGTGGTCCTCGCATCGCTACATGGCATCGGCCTACCCTTTCCACGGAAAGCGCGCTCAGGGCGCAGTGGAAGGGTAGCTGTCAGGTCAAAGAAGCACGTTGATTGGCACATTAACGAATGTGAGCGAAAACCAATCAGCGTGCTTCCTTGCCCTTCCGAGTGTCATCGTTCGGATACTCGGAAGCGGAAAACAGATTCGTCCTTGCAATCGTTCGAGCAAGACGGACAAAGATTCGTTCTAGCCAGCGTTCGGGCAGGACGAAAAGATTCGAGTCGTACTTACTAACGGTCGAGTAAGACGATTAACACGTTGAGTGCCACGCGATTTTATAAGGAAATCCGCTTCAGGCCACGCGCCTGACAAACAAGTTGTAACGTTTTGTGATACTTGCGAGGGACAACCATTTTTATGTTTACCCTGTTTTAATAAAATCCATTAAAATTTTCTGAAAAAAATGTTTAAGTATATTAATAATATAATCCCGTATTAAATAAAAATTAAGTGGACTTTAAATAAATTTTTTAGTTTTATATCATATTTTACACTGTCAGTCACCGATGACTGACGCGGCCTGAACGGAAAGTTCAGTGTCAGTTACCGATGACTGACGTGGCACTCAACGTGTTAAGATTCGTTTAACCACTTGCGCTACGATTTAACTTTTGGTTGCCGTGCCGCGCTCTGCAATATAACATGCGGTAAGGAGTTATTGGGTTGTTCGGAAAGTAATTTCGTTTTTATCCCGATAGAGGATTTAATTGTATTTTTTTGCACCCAACTTCGCACTTAAGCCGCATAATCATTATATGTTTTGAGAGCTGATATAGCAAGGTTTGTGTGTGAAAAAGTCCATTTGATTCAAGGCAGTAGTTTTTGGTTGGTGATCTATATATGCTCTTTTAAATATGAAGAACAATAAGCAGCATTTCCGTCATATTTTACTTTTTTACTATAGAAAAGGTAAAAATGGTGTTCAAGCCAGAAAGAAATTAACCGATGTGTATGGAGAAGATTGTGTTGACGGTACGCCAGTGCCAGAACTGGTTTGCAAAATTTCGATCCGGAAATTTTGACGTCGAAGATGCACCACGTTCTGGAAGACCGGTTGAAGCTGATAAAGACAAGATAAAGGCATTAGTTGATGCCACGAAAGATGGCGAAAGGTGCTGGACCAGAATGGCCAATATATAATTTAATAAAATATTTGTTCGTTATACGAAAATTGTCTTTCATTTTCACAAAAAAAAAACGAAATTACTTTCCGAACAACCCAATACATTGACGCCGCACAGTGTCTGCGAGCGCAAACCTTTAAGCAGTGCCTTAGCGCGTTGGTAAGGTCTTGCATAAAGAATTTTACACGGATATGAATGAATATTCACAAAAACAATAATATTTTATTAATTAATAATCTACTTCTGTATGGTACGCGATGTCGTGCACTCTGGAACTTTAGCTCGAATAATGAACGATCCAACTGTTAGCCGACATGGCGGACACGTCGTTTTTATTTCTGCGACAAATGCCTATCGACGTGGCGGACACGTCGTTTTTATTTCTGCGACAAATGCCTATCGACGTGGTATACACGTCGTTTTTATTTCTGCGACAAATGCCTATCGACGTGGTATACACGTCGCTGGCGATTTTGGAACAAAAGCATCTCGACGTGCGTGGCGCGTCTTTATAGCGCAAGTGATTAAGCATTCGTGAGCGAAACAACATAGATTCTTGCTATCGTCCGAGCAAGAGGAAAATCCGATCCTTAAGCTTCACCGAAGTCGACAATCGTCCGCGATCGACGAAGCAGTCATTTTTACGCATCGATATCGAGCACCCGTCGACTTGCTCACGGTTGTAGAAGTCTATCGGTCGGGACTTCTCATCGTTATCTAAAGGGTTACTCGTCATTAACCCCTTGACATACGAATTAAATGGAACTTGATGCGACCGAAAAATACCATTTAATTTCGCTCAACTGAACGGTTACGCGAAGGCTGAGAAAGAGTATATTTTATTTTGAAATTTGGATTTTTCATTCAGATTGATGTTAATAAAGAACATCTAAATAATATTAAAAAATAATAATTTAATAGTTCTGTATAGTATGGAATATTTCGAAACATTTTGGAACATGTAAAGCAACTAAACATTTTTTGCACTGCCATGTTGTTTCACTTCGTATGTTATGCTTCAAGCACACGCGGCATCTCTTCGTGGGTAGTTTCTTTTTTTCAGTCGAGGGAATATGTTGAGGGAAATGTGCCCAATGTTTGGCCTGTAGCCGTGTCGGGCATTCATTTTGCGACGGTCTGCCACGTATCGGATAATTAGGAAGAGACAAATTGTATAGCATGTCTTCTGCAATATTCAATCGAAAATTTACTATCGACAAACAAGAATCGACGCACGAGTGAAGCAACTATGTAATCTAATTGTATACTGCACGGCGTCCGCCGAAAAAAGCGCTTGACGAGTCTGACTCGTCAAAGTCTACAGTGGCCCGTAAAATGAATGACGAGTCTGACTCGTCATTGTATGTCAAGGGGTTAATTTGACGGGTAATAGTCGCGAAGCGGTCGTGTACCACTCAAGGTTACGTCGGGCCTTACAATTCCGCGTGAACGCGACGCGACATCGCGCGTACAGTTTTGGTCCTGCGGATCGAGCAGGGTCAAGCATAAGCGCGAGCGAACATCCGTGTCTCCTTTGACAATACTTGTTAGAAAATAGTTCAAAGTGCACGCTATTAGATTAGACCGCAAGGAGGCGCCGTGGCGTCACGTAGCTTATACAGTACTTCACGAGATCTCGATGTAGAAAGACGAACCACGTTGCGATAAACATTTAACCAAATATATTATACATTTGTTAACAGTGGACAAAGATATTATTCACCAAATCCACTTCCTTGTGATCCTGAATAAATAAACAAACAATACCGCAGCTGGTAATAAATTTGGGAGACGCTCCGAAGCCGTTGAAACATACTAAACTAAACAAGTGTGGGCAAATCTGGCATGCAGCTGATGACAATAAACAAGCAAAAGTGGAAATACGAAGAGCTAAGGTGCTCGATGGACTCCAAATTTTATGACCGCTTGTGAAAGGAAAAAACTAAAGTGGCTAGGCCCGCATCCGTAGCGTTCAGAAAGAAGAGCATCGTTGAAGATTTATTAACAATTAAGTTCTTAATTAGCAGTTTACTCAAAGCGTGTGTTTAGAATAAACTCGTAAGAAGTCGATGTGCGATTCAATACTGGCTTAAGATAAACAATGAATCAGGAATACAATCAGGTTTAGAGTAGATTACGACCCTCCTTTCATTGGTCCTTAACGCTTCTCCCTTAAAGCGAGGGTATGGCGGCACGGCCTTTTGTTCGAGGGTAAAACTTCAAATCCTCAAATTGGTCCATAAAAATCGTTAAAGAATGGTTGCTGTCTTGTTTCTGAGAAACTTCTTGATTTATCGTATATTGGTTTGCTATCGAACACAATAAAAGGGAAAATTTTTAAGCAATAAATCTTAATTTCTATTATGACAATGTTCTTTATCACTGTCGAACGAACCCAAATTTGATTTAAGAAATATATCGTTATAAATATTTCACTATATTATTTCCTGTTATATTTCTTGATAAACTTTGCAAATATAAAAATGTGCATATGAAATGTCATTTTTTAAAATTAAATTTCAATTAAAATAATCTTCATATTATTTTATGTGTTATTTTATTTCCCAACGATTATCTAATTTCATTGCTCTATATTTATAAAAATCATCAAAAATTCTGGAAATCACGCTTTTACAATTTGTCCATTTCGAAATAATTTGTCAAATTGAAACTTCGACGAAACATTTCATACGAATCAATCTACTTAATAATAAAAACTTTTCTATAAAATAATGTATTTATTTTATCGTTTTACACATTCGTTCTACAATAATATACTCGTAATATATTTTTCACCGTATTTCATTTCGATAAATCGTTTCAAAATATACAGTTTTGAAGGTTTCTTAATTTCTTTGTTCTAACAATTAGAGAATATTTTTGAAGAAATTTTGTATTAAATAATTTACTGTAAAATAAGGGATAAAATTGCGATACCATAGAATTCGTTGACTGTTAACAAATTCGACTCAAGGAGCCATACGCTCCAGAATCGACTAGATAAATAAAGGACGCTATTACCGGAGTAATAGGCTAGTGATAAGAACTTTAATACCCTAGTATTACGAGTCGTGAAAGCTTATAAAAGCCGGATAACGAGCAAAACAAGTGATGGAAATATATGCAAAGTACGTAGACAATAAGAAATTGTCTTTTTTTTTCTGTTTTTAAGGTTTTGCTTTTCAATGTACCTGCGTAATATATCATTCAGCCTTGGCCGATTTTTAACTTCCAGCGATAATTTAAAGTCACAAGAATAATTATTTGTTAATCAGGAATTTGGAGAGATTTTTATAAGCATTATAAATTATTAGTAGCGTTATTATTATTCAAATAACAACGGTATCCAGTTTTGGTGAAACTTTCAACACGAGTATATTCGACATACACCTGTAAACATACCTTTACTATTTCGTTCACACATATAGTAGTTTCGCTTTGTAACAAGCTATAACTAATTCTAAGTTATTAATAAAAAACAGAAACCGGAGAAAGTGTTACAACAGTATAGAATCGATCGTAACACAATAATATATTTTTTTTAAATCAATATACAAAGACAAGCTAAATACATATAAATTAAATATACATGCTGAAAATTTCATTCAAATATCAACGGTATTCTATTTTGGTGAAACTTTCAGCACGAGTATATTCGACATACACCTGTAAAGCGTATTTTTTTCCAATTTTTTATTACAGACTCGGACGAAAAAAAATATAAAAAGCAAGCTTTATTATTTCAATAATAATATAGTAATTTCGCTTTATAACAAGCTATAACTAATTCTAAGGTATTAACCCTCTTTGGCGTCGTGTGACTTAAAAGTTACAAATTAATCTATTTATATTTTAAAAGATTAATTTTATTTAGTCATCACTGTATTATTAAATTTGATTACTGTATTACTGTACATCTATACCAATTATTAGTAAAAAAAATTTCAAATCAAAGTGAAAAACTATAATGAGTCGTAATTTTTCCTCTGATAAGCAGACAAAATTCGAGGTATAGAGAATTAATAAAAAAACAGAAACTGGAGAAAGTGTTACAGCCGTCTTATAGTATGGAATCGATAGTAACACAATATATTTTTTTTAAATCAACATGTTGATTAACCCTCCATAGCCCGAATTTTGTCTGCTTATTGGAGAAAAAGTTACGATTGATTACAGTTTTTCACTTTAATTAGAAAATGTTTTAACTAATAATTATTGTAAATGGACCATGGTGTCGCTACAGTAATACAGTAATTAAATTTAGTAGTGCAGTGATAACTAAACAAAATTAATTTTTTGAAATATAGATGCATCAGTTTGTAACTTTTAAGTCACACGGTCCCATAGAGGGTTAATAGTTTACACAAAGACAAGCTAAATATATGTAAATTAAATATACAATATACGCTGAAAATTTCTTTCATATCAAACCGGAGAAAGTGTTACAAGGGTCGATAATAACACAAAAATTTTCTTTTTTTAAATCAACATACCAAGACAAGCTAAATACATGTCAATTAAATATACATGCTGAAAATTTCATTCAAATAACAACGGTATCCTATTTTGTCGAAACTTTCAGCACAAGTATACTCGACATACATCTATAAACATACCTTCGCTATTTCATTCATACATATATTAGATTGGAAACTATGAAACGGGCGTTTTTTGTTTAGTCTGTGTTCAGCTATGTTCAATTTTTTGACTTTATTTATTGC
>SMSQ01026091.1:57511-77504 GCA_019453375.1 Ctenoplectra terminalis
CATTGTATCATCGAGTATAGCTATTAGTTAATAAATCGTTATTGTTCTTAAGACAGTGTCCATTAATGAGTATTTATACGGACACCCGTCTGCAACCTAAAATCGCTACAATATGAATCCAACATTTCACGTGCATCGATCCAATAATAAAACACGATACCGTAAGGCCATCGCGAAAGTTCACCAACAAGACGCGAGTTATTCACCAGAAGGCTTAAAAAACCATGACGAATTGTCGCATCACGCCATCCATTCTTCGATGTTTCCTCGCAACACCCTCAAGGGAAACCTTATTTTTATTTTCTTCCCTCGCAACTGGATGGAGTCTTTGAAAAGATACCTCTTCCCTGTCTCGCCATACACGAAATACATAACCCATAGCTTCGGGGTGATATCAGCTCCGCCGTTTCTTCTTTGCGACACAGCTTCCCGTGACATCGTTTCCTTAAATTCCGCGATACATCTCTTGAGAGAAATAGGCCGTTATCGCGGAAAAGAACCTTTCCAGGAAGTTCGGTTCCGTAGACGTTGAAACTTCGGTCGTGCGTGAATCAAATCCCGTTTCTCATTTCTTTTTTTTCTGCATTTTAATTTCGCCCGGCTAAATGGCAGCGCAATGGGTTAAGCGTAACGCGTCGATTTTTATGAAATTTACATACGATACAGCGTTTAAAAAAAATATTCCACGCGTATTTTTATCTATCCGCAATCATCCATATTTAGAGGGTGAAAACAGCTCTCGAAGTTAAGGACGGAAAATATATTTTGCTGGATATTTGGGCAACCGTTCGCTTCGGTAACGAATTGTCCAAACAAAAATTGTGCGATTTTTAATGACACATTTAACTTCTATCGAAATATCGAGGAAAATATATTTTTCATTCCCAACTTCGAGGGCTGTTTTCACCCTCTAAATATGGATGATTGCAGATGAATAAAAATATCTGTCAAATATTTTTTTTTTTAACTCTATATCGCATGTGAATTTCATTTAAAATTGATTTGACTTTAAATGAACAATTTACAAAAAAGAAAAAAAGATTTACTTTACTTTTTTTACGAATCATTTTTTTAATTTTGAAACTGTAACACGTTTTACTAAACTGTACGCAAACATACGATACGCGGACAATCAAATGTTCAAATATCAGGCTGTTTAGATAATGAAGTGTTCGTATAACGGGAGTTCGGTTAAGAGAGACTCGTTGGAGGAACGCGTTCTCTGTGAGTTCACTGTATGCGTGGACATTAATTCAATAGTATTCACAGGGGAATCTCCTTTACGGTTTGTCGCTAGGAAGAGAAGAATGAACCGTACCAACGTACTCATAATCCAAATATTGCGTACAACATGCCACGAACCAGCGTTTTTATATCGTTGTTGTAAACACGAATTAGAAAATTTTGCAGTTAAGCTTCCGAACCCTGTTCAATTGGGACATACTAATTGGGTACTTCCAATTAGACAGTACAATTAAAAGTTTCAGCAAATTATTGGGACATATTTGTCGTTTTACTAAATGTTACGCGAATTTAACTGTTATTGAATTCGAAATTATGGTCGTCACAATACATACCGTAGATGAGTTCGTGGTTGACCGAATTTGTCGTGAATTTAATATTTGTTAAAATTAGACTTTCGTACTAATTTAATATTAATTTCTGTTTTAAATATAGTGGTAGGTTTTTTAGAATAATTGTAAACGTTCAAATCAAGGAAACGTATATTTAACACATACATATGAGGTGACGCGTGCTCTACGGACAAATTAAGACTAATTCTTGTATAACAGAGGTAAACAAAAACAGAACTCAAAATAGCGACATCTTCTGACAACGTTCGCTCGTATGTCGATAATAACGGCGATAATATCGATCTTCTATCATATAGTTGTTTGAAGGAATCGTGGTTATTCTTAATTTAATAGAATTAAAATTTTTTTATTGTTTTGTCAATATAATACGAAATTTGTTGAGTGGTTAACACGTTAAGCGTCACGCCGGTCCCTGCGGACCGACGCTGAAATTTCCGTTTAGGCGTCGTTGGTTTCTAAAAACTGACAATATCAATTTTAAAAAACAATACCTTGTAATTCATTAATGGATTCTATTAAACCACATTAAATAAAGATACCACTTTCCTTCGCAGGCCTCTACAATTTTCTTCTTAAATTCTTAACAATTCTGCGACCAAATGTTTTTCAATTAGTATCGCACCACACAGCCTAACGGAAAGTCGACCAAAATCGGCGTGGCGTTTAACGCGTTAACACATTAAGGACCGCAAAGAAATCTGTAAGACGTACGCCTGGGACCGCACGTTTTTGGGCAAATTTTTACGTTCTAAAATCATCATAACTTTGTTATTTATGAAGCAATTTTTGTGAAACTTTCAGAAATTATATAAGATGCATTCTAGGTATCATTGAAAATCATCAATGGTCCTTGTTAGATTCTTGGAAGACCAAGGATTTAATCATCGAGTTTGATACATTGTCTATTCATGTAAATACTTAAATACACAAAGTAGATATAATGTATCAAAGTAGGTGACATCTAAAGACAGCGTGTAGAAAACACTGGTTATTTCGTGATCCATCCGTAACAGACGGAACGCGAAACACGAGAAAACTCGTGAGCGGTCCGTAACAGATGGGACGCGAAACACGAGAAAACTCGTGAGAGGTCCTTAATGTGTTAACACTTTACCGATCGGTTGATTCGAGCGAGGATACATCGCTAACACCGGCTCGGTTTTGGCTACCGTGTGGAAATATAAGCTCTTATTCTTGCAACTTTGTTTTTAAATCGAAATTCGTGAGAGTGCTTGGTATATCGTTTCTCTTATTATTGTAGGGTAATTAAATTGAATACAGTTTTTAATTTTCATAATGTTAGTATTAAGCAGCAAGCGGTAGATAAACATTGGCTGTAAAAAGCCGATTAATAGGCTCCCGGTCGCTGAGCGTTGGTTGCAAAAAGCCGATTAACTCTTTGAAGCATGGAGACATGGGTGAAACAATAATTAACACCTCGTGAATCTAATTCTTAAAAAAAAAAAAAGAAAGAAATAACGTCAAAATAAAAATAATATTAATCCATCTTAAATTCGTTTCTAAGATAGCAAAATATTTTTTTTGGCAGGTGGTCTAAGACTTTTGCACAGTACTGTATATTAGGTTGGAAACTATGAAACGCGCGTTTTTTGTTTAGTCTTTGTTCAGCTACGACTGAGAGAGATACATTGTAACGCGCGCTCGATATTTTTATTTATAAAGCTTAAAGGTATTCTTCTTACTCATTTTGTAAAAATTTTTCGCGTTCGTATTCCATTTTTATTTTATTTCTATCCTAAACCAGATGGAAACAAAACGCGATTTACATCTACTCTTGTTGTACGAGTTTAAATTAAATCATACCGCGGCTCAAGCTTCGAGAAATATTAATCAGGCATTCGGAGGTGGATCCACCGATGAAAAAAATGCTCGATATTGGTTCGAAAAATTTCGTTCCGGCAATTTGAGTATCGTTAATGAGCCTCGAGGAAGACCACCGGCCCGTATTGATAACGAGGAATTAAGGACGACCGTGGAATCCGATCCACGCACAACTAGTCGAACAGTTGGGTCTAAACTGGGAACTAGTCGTACAGCTGTGTTAAAACATTTGCGTGCAATAAATAAAGTCAAAAAATTGAACATAGCTGAACACAGACTAAACAAAAACCGCCCGTTTCATAGTTTCCAACCTAATACGTCCTTCGTAGCGGAAGGGTTAAAGACGCTTTCGTTTTTAAACATAAATTCACCAACGCCCTTTTCTAATTATATTACAAAACAAAAAAATGTATTCGACTACCTTTTAGCAGTAATTAAAACCGTTTTTATCCGAACAGATAAAATGTCTGAATTTTTAGCAAGCAGAAAATCGTGATACAAAATATCGCGGAACAGGTAATAGCACTCAAACCATGCGAAAGTGTTCCACGAGTTCTCGTTGGAATCAACAAATTCTAACAATGTCCTTGCAATATGATCGCTGTAAAGCGTGTCATTCATTGCGACCCGATACAATGACAAAGGGAACCGTTGTTTTCGGTTTACTCCTGGACGAACCGAAACTGCGAGTAGCATTCAGATAATGTTGGAACGATGCCTGCTCGGTACTTGTTGCAGCTCCTCTCTATATCACAAATTCCTCCTTTGCCCTCTCTTTCTCGCAATTTTTTTCCTTGTCGTTCGTTTCAACTCTTTCCGCTCGCCCCATCCTCGTATCGGTTCTCCTTGCTCGCTCATCCTTTCCTCTCTGTCTATCCGTATGATCATGCCATTCCACGGCGATGATCCTCTGCTCAACAGGGCTTATGTAGCAGCTACCCTTCACCATCCACTTGGCACACATATATACAAGGGTGAATCTAATGTACAGGCAAAGCAGCATCGATTACTGCCGATGTATCTATGCTGTCTGTTTATATAAACCAAACTTTCGATGAACTTCATTCATCGTCGGCCCTTTTTCTTTTTTCTTTTCCTTTTTTCTTCTTTTTCTTTCTCTTCTTTTTTTTCTACGGTTAAACACAGGCCTGTGCTTTAATTCCGCCACATTTTCGCGGAGGCCTTGAAGAGAACGAGAGGTTCAGAAACGAAGTAAACAAGCTGAGTGCTTCAGGTGAATTGAATTTAACTGAAGCTCTCTTTTGAACCCGGCGGATCGTGTTGTAAATTGTTTAAGTTTCGATAGCTCGGCTTGTATGCTCGTTTTAAAGCGACGAGTAGTTGGTTGGGAAGATGCTTTATGCGAACGGGACAAATGGTAGGCGATTCGAATGAAGTTTGTGATACGAGAATTCACGACCGGGTAAAAATTTCACTCTCCTTCGAATATTTCTATGTAACTGGGACGAAAATGAACGCGGGTTATAAGATTCAGCTACCGCGTGGAAATGTTTTACTTTTTTTTTTGTAAAGATATTTATTTGTACGGCGGAATGTGAATAGATAAGTGTGTGTGTTGTTACTGTAAATGTATGTTACTTTATTGTCAATTTATGATTATGCTTTTTTTTTTGTTTTTTTGTTACTGATTTTTCGTGGCATCGATTTTTAAGTAATTAGTAACTGTTAGAACTATCATAAATGACTTCTTTTGAGGAGGTTAGATTTCTTTGTATATTTTATTTTCCTTTAGATATTTATAATATATTATAAACTTTTTTTATTTTTATTTTTTTATTACTGGATTTAAGTGACATCGACATCTAGGTAATTAGCAAGAATTAGAACTAAATGTCTTTTTTTGAGGAGGTTAGATTTCAATGTATATTTTATTTTCCTGTAAATATTTATAATATTTTATAATCTCTTTTTTATTTTTACTTTTTTTGCTACTGATTTTACGTGACATCGATTTTTAGGTAATTAGTAACGATTAGAACTATCATAAGTGTCTTCTTTTGAGGAGGTTAGATTTCTTTGTATATATTATTTTCCTGTAGATATTTATAATATATTATAAACTTTTTTTATTTTTATTTTTTTGCCACTGATTTTACGTGGCATCGACTTCTAGGTAATTAGTGAGTAGGTCATCAATAAGGGGCCGGGTCATCCACTCTCCCCATTTCCAAAAGATATAAATACAATGGTATGAAATAGGTATACATGAACCGTTGGTTGTTACAGTGTTAAAATGTCTGTGGAGCGTTAAATATAAAAAATTTCAATACAAAATACATGTTTTAAAATAGTTAACCCTCTATAGCACCGTGTTACTTAAAAGTAACAAATTAATGTATCTGTATTTTAAAAAATTTATTTTATTTAGTCATCACTGTACTATTAAATTTGATTACTGTGTTACTGTAGCGATACCACGATTCATCTACAGCAATTATTACTTTAAGAATTTTCGAATCAAAGCGAAAAACTGTAATCAATCGTAATTTTTCCCTGATAAGCAGACAAAATTCCGGCTATAGGAGGGTAATAGATTTCTATTAGCAGAGATTTAATTAGTACATTTCACGTATATAAATTCTATTTTGTGTTTACATTTTCCGCATGCATGATTGTTAAACTTAAGCACCAAATCTGAACCGAGTCAAATTGACGCGTTCCGTAAATCTGGTGTTAACCCTTTGCACTCATCTTTTCTCGATTCATCTATAACAATTATTACTTTAAGAATTTTCGAATCAAAGCGAAAAACTGTAATCAATCGTAATTTTTCCTCTGATAAGTTGACAAAATTATACTACCTATATTATAATCTTATTATGATTCTCGTACAAATATATTATTTTCACCGTTAATTTGATTCTATAATTATTAGCCACGCAATATTAATTTCTTTTCATGATCACCAATAACCATAAGGTGGATGTGATCTTAATGAATAAATAATAATAAAAAAAAAGAATTATTGGAGCCATCGCCTTCGATATAATATTAAAAATTTGTGCGACACACATAGATTTTTATTGCGAACTGTAGATACTTTTATACAACCTTCGAATTTATACTTGGAATAAATGTTTAAAAAATGGCTAAAATGCACAATTTAGGAAAAAGTATTTTGAACATAATACGACTCTGATAATAAAAACGAACTGTATGAAAAGTAATCTCATAAACAATCATACGATGCAAACAGGAATACAAATATTTGCATGTAATCAAAATCCGGCATTTCATATGCACCAATCTAATATTTTATTAGCAAACCATGCTTATGTTACCTATATTATAATCTTATTATGATTCTCCTACAAATATATTATTTTCACCGTTAATTTCATTCTGTAATTATTAACCACGCAATATTATTTTCTTTTCATGATCACCAATAACCATAAGCTGGATGTGATCTTAATGAATAAATAATAATAAAAAAAAAGAATTACTAGAGCCATCGTCTTCGATATAATATTTAAAATTTATGCGACACGCAAAAAATGGCTAAAATGCACAATTTAGGAAATAGTATTTTGAACATAATACGACTCTGATAATAGACAACCGAACTGTATGAAAGGTAATCTCATAAACAATCATACGGAGAAAACTGGAATACAAATATTTGCATGTAATCAAAATCCGGCATTTCGTATGCACCAACCAAATATCATATTATTATTCCATCGTTCTGAAAGTCGTACAAAAAATGGATCCACAAGGTGAAATAAATGAGTTCAACGCATAGAATACGTGAAATTAGCGAACGAATGAAATAATTCAGGGTGAGGCACTTTCGACAAACGAATCAAGTTAATTAGAATATTTTTTACGAACGGAACTAGCATACTTGTACCCGATAGCATCCATGCGCATGCACTTCTTTAGTTGAAAAAAGATTTTTCATATGCTCGAAGTCATTTCTCACATACTACCTTCTATTTCGCTTCTCTTAAGCTTTCTCTCGTTGAATTCTCCTTTCATCCCAAGGTATTCAAGAGGAACTGAATATCCGCCGCGTGAGTACCGTTCATTCGGGAAAGAGATTCTTGCGTAAATCCCCAACGCAGAAAATGTACACTCTGCCATTGAATTGAACTGTTCGGTGTCTTCGTAGAGAATGTCTGCGTATATTAAATAATATTATTTTTGATAATAAAAATCATTCAGTTAATCATTGATTTAACCCTCTATGGGACCGTGTGACTCAAAAGTTACAAACTGATGTGTCTATATTTCAAAAAATTAATTTTGTTTAGTTATCGCTGCACTATTCAATTTGATTACTGTATTACTGTAGTGACATCTACGTGTAATTATTAGTTAAAACATTTTCAAATCAAAGTGAAAAATTGTAATCAATCGTAATTTTTTCTTCAATAAGCAGACAAAATTCGGGCTATAGATGGTTAATGAAAAGACAAAAATATAAGCAATTAATCGCAATCTCGTCATAAACTTTATCGTAATTTATAAAACACATACTGTGGTTTGTCAAACGGTAACAAACAAAAATTTGGCAATGAGAAACAGGTGCACAAATTTTAAAATAATCGTTTCGTTATTGGAAATATTAGGTCGGGGATAAAGGAATCCATTATTTTTACGTGAAATGATTTAAAACTGTTTTATGGTCGATCTTTAGCTCCTGGCCGATGCTACGACTACTAACCCGACGGTCAACTTCGATTATCTCTGTGATTTTATCCACATTTTTGACAAAGTGCCTGCCTGTGCGAGGTGCATCTTTAACATGAAAAATACCTGAACGGAATCGACGAAACCAAAATTGCGCGTAATTAGCTGTTACAGTATCGGGACCATAAACACCATTCACAATTTCAGCCGTCTGGCTTGCATTTTCGCCTTTATCAAAGAAAAATTGTAAAATGTACCCAATTTTCTCTTCGTTGACTTCCATTTTTAACACCTTGTAACTCACAACTGAATGGACCAAACAAAAAACAGCAAAAGAATTTGTTTAGCGCGAAATGTCACCTTTACAACGAGCATAAATCTGAAATTTTTTGATCGATACTTTACGAAATATCGATCGCTACAGCCATCTACCGAAAAAATAATCGATTTCTTTTTCCCCAACCTAATATTTATACTTTACTTTTTGAACAAAAATGTTTGTTAGTTTTGTTACAATATTTTACAGAGTATACATAACTATTTTTATCCAATAATAGTGTACAAAATATAATTTTTTTACTGGCATATAAAAATCTGTTTGACATAGAAAAAAAAATTTCTGTTCCTCAGGATCGTCTTCAAAATAATTCTTCGTCTCGAATAGGTTAAAAAAAAATTGAAACAATTCTCAAGAGAAGTTATTTAGATATAACTGTCGCTAATGACCTAAATATCAATGCAACTTAAAACCAATATTTAAAAGAAAAAAAAAAGTTCCAAGCAAAATATTAGCATAGATTATTTAGATATATAACTTATTGATTAAACTTTCCTATAATTTCTTGCATACTAATTTCACAACATTATATAATAAAGTAGAAGAATTTGTAATTTGAGCAACAATTATTTTAATAATACTGTCAGAGATATAAGAGATTAATATCCCGTTGGATTGGATTAGTATCTGTTTCTCGTTGTCATGCGTTTGAAAAGTGTTTATTTAACGAAGTCAGTTCAGCTCTCTCTGTCATCGCGTTCCCGTTAATTTCTCCTATTATAATACAATTTATTTATTATGCAAAAACTTCCAACAAATACATAAGAATAGTTGTCAATAAATTTCAAAATCGATAGCGTCGAACGCGCTTTTGCGAGATAATTATTTTCATTAAGTCATAAAGGACATTACACAAACAGTCGGAATTAATTTTGTTGCTTCGGGAACGCGTTGTCATACGTTAAAATATGAAAAACACGTATCGCGTATTTATTTATCCGTACCAATCCTGAAACGTAAAACAACTTGCAAATTGGAAATTTTCATCCCGCAAACGATGGATTTTATCTCTCTGTGTTATCAAATATCTCACGGATGAAATACATTTTAAAAGAAATATAAATTATAAAGCGAGCCAATTATTATTAATTTCCGAGCGATGGAAGAAACACAGAGCGGAGAGAGGAAGTTAAAAACGATCTAGGGGGTTGAAACAGTTATTTCGTTCAAATACTCATACACGCCTCATAATTATCCAGACACTGGTAAAATTGTCAACTTAGAAGGAAACATATCGAACTGTCCGTCTCCGATTTTGACGAAACTTGGTGGATACATACACGGACAGTTCGATATGTTTCCTTGTTAGTCAATTTGCAGTAATGGTTCGTACGTGTTATTCTCTTGTGTTGTGCCAGAAATGCGGAGAAACGGTATCGCGCTTCTCTTTTGTTGTGCCAGAAATTTTGCGCTACAGGTAACCCTCCTATAACACGGCAGATTGGTTCCTGGAAGATGCCGTGTTGTATGAGACCCAGAGCCAGTACAAAAAAGGTTACGTTCTTAACTTAATTTTTATTAAAATTTTTATTAAAATTCTATAACTTAATTTTTATTAAAAATATACATGTACGTACAAGCGTGAGACACTTTTGTTTTCAGGCCACGGAAATAAAAAGAAATACTTTGGGCAAAACTGTATCTTTCAGACGGGAAGCGTCGCCGCGGCTATAGAAGTACAGTGTTATACAAAGGTTTTTGCAATTTTCTTATCGTGTTAGAGCGAAACCGTGTTATAGGATGCTGTGTTGTAGGAGGGTTCCTGCAATTTATGAATCGTGTTAAAGCGAAACCGTGTTACAAGATACCGTGTTATATGTAAAATAGGACTTCGTGGAATTTGAGGAGCAAAACACTCTTGTAATAAGCGAGAATAAAAAATATTTTTGTTGGTAAAAACTACTTTTTATATAATAATTAGAGTAAATTACTATCGTTCTTCTTATTTTCCACAAGAAAAAAAAGTACGCATTTTATTCCGCACTTTTAGCATATATTATAAGAAAATTTTTCGGCACTCAAACGGTTAAAACATACAGATTGATCACACGTTAATTATTTTTGACTGAATCGAATTTTCCTAAAAAAAAAAAAAAAAATTCCTAATTTTGAGAGACATATAAAAATGATCGATGCGCGAATTTTCTTGTTTCAATTTTATGTTGACGCATTGAGGACGAATGACGAAATTTCTCGCGTTTTATATTTCAGATCTTGAAAAGGTGAAAATAGCAAACGACGATGTACGAAAGGTTACCTTTAAAAAGTTCGGTTCGAACTTTAAATTAAGAGCTATGTTTGGGACACAATTTATTTTCGAAAGTATATAAGCAAGAGTTTATTCGATCGTAACTTTATTCCCTAGTAACTTTTACAAGAACAAGGTTCCGTCGTCGATGTGCTAAGAAAACATTTTTAACAAAATTAGGAATTTTTTTTTTCAGTGAAATGAGAGCGCGCTTGGGTTGAAAAAAATTTTATAAGCAGAGTTGACGACAAATTAATTAATGAAAATAATATTAGGTTACTGCAAATTGTTCTGTGCAGTAGAAATTATAACGAAAAACTTAATTTTTTAAAGCGTGTTGTGCTTATTTTAAACTATACATTTTTCGCTATTTATAACAGTTTTTCATCTGCTTCAAAGCTATATTTATTATATTTATTATAATTATATTATTAATTATTAATATAATTATATTATTATTATTATTATTATTATTATTATTTCTGTATTTACTGTATATTACTTTATATTTACTATTTCTATATTTCTATATATATTATAATTATTTCTATATTTACTGTAATTATTTCTCTTGAAAATTTTTCAAATTCGCATAATTAGCAATTTTATATATTTATAAAAATGATTTTGAACATCTGACCGATGATAAACTGACAAAAAATATTTTTCACGAGTCTTCTTATTGATCAACAGTATTTTGGTTATTCTACAATTATATTTCTTTCAGTGAAAAATCAAAGGACACAATTTTTGCAGCAATCTAATCGCCTTCTTATGAAATCGATAAATTTTAAATTGAAACTACTTATTAAGAGAAACTTCACAATAATGCATTAAAATTAAATACAGCATCTATCAACGAATCTGCTCCGTTTAGATATCACTCCTTAAATTAATCGCAGTAATTTTTCTATTAATTTGGAACAATGTTTCCTTAAATAATTTTTTTTGTCAAATGATAAAACAGTTTAAATAAGTCTTGGCATTTACAGTCTTCGATATTGGTTCAGTAATTTGTATACAAAAACAATTTTATCAAATTATAATATCGTAATACGTGTATGTATAATGATAACAATTAATTAGCATAATTATAAATTATATTCAAAATAATCAAGCGTTCGGATATTTTTAAACAATATCGTATGTTTTAATGCAATTAACTCTTTAATTGTGTCCATAAAAATTCTCATTGTATAACAATTATGACCACGTATCTTTCCAACAAATGTAAACAAAATTAATTCACGTGTTCCGAAACATGCACAATAACAAACAAAGTAAAAAAATATGATTTCAATATTTTAAATTAAATCTTCCTATAATATCTTGCATAGTAATTTCACAACATTGTACAATAAAATAGAATTTATAATTTAAGCAACAATTGACTGTTGTCAACAATGATACTGTCAAAGATATAAAAGATTCATTTCTTAACTACTAAAACTACATTAATAAAAAAAAATATATGTTTATTAAACAGAATAGAAGGATTAAAGGAAATATAATTACTAATAATCCACATTTCCTTGAAAATTTAATAACCTACTATTATCCTGGTATATCATAGACTAATTTAAAAAAAATGTTCTTCCTAACAATTTAGTATTAGCCGGCTTTTAAGAAAATATTTGCCTTCACTTATCTTTATGGAACGTACGCATTTGCTTTTTTAATTACAGTTGCTTTTAGAAACTGAGACTACTGCAGACTTTAACTAAGTGCGCTTGAAATTTTTTTTTTTTTTCTTTTTTCTTTTTTCTTAGATCTACGATCTAGGTCACCTGTGCAATTTTACGACACTTTAATTATGAATCGCTCGTAATTAATAAAGAACGGAAAACAATTATCCATTTCGACGGAACAATCAGGTCGAACGGTTTTACTTTGAGCCACTATGACTTCGTGTAAATTTACCAGGAATAAGCTAACTACATCAACAAACATTCTATAAATACCTATACGATATACAGTGCCTATAAAAAGTATTTAGACATGCCCCTATTTTTTAACGAGACACTCCTTTTTTTTTTTTTCATCAGATTTCACGTTTTATTTATACATCAAATTTTTACGCTCGAATTAAAATACTATCGAACGATAGTAAATTTTATGTACTAAGATTGCAATTTTTTAAGAATCTATAAATACTGAAACAAGCTTGCAGCTGTGTTAAATATTAAGTTTCGAAAGCTTGACGCTAGGTTTACGGGCATCGATTGGATCATTTTGATGGATACATTGAAATATAATTTTTTTGTAATATTATTAGTTCAGTTTATTTGAAATTATTGTTACCAACTGGTTTGGTTCGAAAATACTTTGCATTATTAATTTCAAAATTAGAATTATCGATGATTAAAGCATACTCGCAGTTACTTACAATATCGAGCGTACACTTATGATCGTTACAAAAATCGATGGAAAAATGAACAATAAGATTAGTGTTATTTAACAGTAGATTTACGAGCATTGATTAAATCATCTTGATGGATATATTGAAATTCAATTTTTTTGTAATATTATTAGTTCAGTTTACTTGAAATTAATAAATTTCTATAATCAGAGATTTATTTAGTACATTTTTCTATACAAATTTTATTTTCAATTTACATAAATAATAACATCAGTGTTATTTAATAGTACACTATGTTTGATAAATAGAATGCAACATTTCGATTAAATTTATTTGTTACCAACTGCTTTGGTTCGAAAATATTTTGCATTATTAATTTTGAAATTAGAACTATCGGTGATTAAATCATACTTACAGTTCCTCACAAAATCGAGCGTACACTTATGATCGGTATGAAAATTGACGGAAAAATGAACAATAACATCAGTGTTATTTAATAGTACGCTATGTTTGATAAATAGAATGTAACATTTCAATTAAATCTATTTATTACCGACTGCTTTGGTTCGGAAATACTTTGCATTATTATTTTTAAAATTAGAACTATCGATGATTAATGCATACTTACAGTTACTCACAAAATTGAGCGTACACTTCTGATCGTTATGAAAGTTGATGGGAAAATGAACAATAACATCAATGTTATTTAATAGTACGCTATGTTTGATAAATAGAATGCAACATTTCGATTAAATTTATTTATTACCGACTGCTTTGGTTCGGAAATACTTTGCATTATTATTTTTAAAATTAGAACTATCGATGATTAAAGTATACTTACAGTTACTCACAAAATCGAGCGTACACTTATGATCGTTACAAAAATTGACGAAAAAATGAACTATAACATTAGTGTTATTTAACAGTAGATTTACGAGCATTGATTGGATCATTTTGAAGAATAAATCGAAATACAAATTTTTTGTAATATCATTAGTTCAGTTTATTTGAAATAATAAATTTCTATAATCTGAGATTTATTTACTACATTTTTCTATATAAATTTTATTTTGAATTTTATTATTTAAATTTTCCGCGCGCACCGTTGTTGAACTTAAGTGCGAAATCTGAACTGCGTCAAATTGACGGATTCCGTAAATCTAGTGTTAATAAGAAAGAAAAAAAAAAGAAGAAGAATGACAGAAAATAGAATACAGTTGAGTGTAATGACAAAACTAAATACAACGATGTGCAAGTACTTTTTGTAGCCACTGTACGCGATACGCTCGAAAAGTTTCAGTCTTCGTTGTAAACGATATCGATTTTCTTGGTTTAAATTTTTTATCGCTCCTAGTGAATGGTTTTTGAGCAGTTGCCAAGCGGTGGAAGAATATCGAAATACAGAGGAATGGAAAGTTGCGAGTCCTCCCTGACAAGGGTGTCTCCGGCTGTTCGAATCACGGTTGAACGACCTTGATGAGCGGGCATTACAACTCATTAGACAAAACGGATATTTTACCCTTGTTTCGATGCACGAGTTGCGGCGACCCATCGAGCACCCTTTCCTCGTATAAAGTACCCTGCAAACGCCTCCTTGCCTCGTGCCACCCTCCTCGACATTCGGCTCTTACCGATACTCGCGTGCTCTTCGAACTTGTTTAAATACTGTCTTCTCTATCTCTGTAACGTCTTTTTTCGCCATTTTGCTTGAGGAAATTGGTTTGTTTCTATAACAATATTGGTTTGTATAAATATTGTATGACAATTCGTTTGTTTGAATATTTTATAACGATATTGGTCTGTATAAATATTGTGTAACAGTATTGGTTTGTATAAATATTGTATAACAATATTGGTTCGTATAAATATTATATAACAATATTGGTCTGTATAAATATTGTATAACAGTATTGGTTTGTATAAATATTGTATAACAATATTGGTCTCTCTAAATATTGTATGACAATATTGGTTTGTACGAATACTGTATAACAATTTTGGTTTGTACGAATATTGTATAACAATATTGGTCACTCTAAATATTGTATGACAATATTGGTTTGTACGAATACTGTATAACAATATTGGTTCGTATAAATATTATATAACAATATTGGTCTGTATAAATATTGTATAACAGTATTGGTTTGTATAAATATTGTATAACAATATTGGACTCCCTAAATATTGTATGACAATATTGGTTTGTACGAATACTGTATAACAATTTTGGTTTGTACGAATATTGTATAACAATATTGGTTTGTACGAATACTATATAACAATATTGGTTTGTATAAATATTGTGTAACAATATTGGTTTGTATAAATATTGTATAACAATATTGGTCTGTATAAATATTGTGTAACAATATTGGTAAAATATGTATCAAATATTTTTTTAAACACTATCTCCTACGTAAATTTCATTTAAATCGACGTGTTACACTTAAGTCATGTTCCTTGTTAATTGAGTTCATAAAAGAATCTAAAATAATTAATAAATTAGTGCAACACTTATACTTAAGTGAAAATCAATATCTGAAAGATAAAATGCTAGTTAAATGTAAAATATCAACACATGAAGTAATTAAAATATTATTAACTGTACGTGATATTAATAATAATATATTTAAAATTCAAATCGTTATTTATAAACTTTTCTATCATTAAATCGGTGAGATCAGAAATTACATGAATTAATTCTTTTCGAAATTTGTATTATGCAGTGAATGGCATATATAGATATATAAATTATTATATAAATTATATCACACATAGTTCTGTTTTTACTCAAACTTTCTTTACACGATTTCCATTTAACACGTTCTAGGAAAAAGAATTCCATTCACTTGTTACACGGTTTATTTTAATTTAACATGATTCAAACGGTTGATTCGATGTACAGTTTTAATATACACTTGCAATTTTTATAAAGTAAAGAAAAATAATAAGATTGTAACATCAATTTTAATACAATTTATTGTATTATCGCGTATCTATCGCGCGAAAACAAATTTCCGCGTGTATAATACGTAATCGTACGGCAAAATATGGAGTTGAAAGAATCTTGACTCTGGTATTATTAGAACATCTGTTGTTTTTTTTTTTTTTTTTTTTTTTAACACCAAAACACTCCCCATATACTTATTTTTAAAAGGCATATATTTTTGGACCCGATAGAGTTCCTTTTTCAACCCTGTTATATTAAAATATTCTCTTTTAGCTACCAGGTTACATAAAAACCAGAAAATTAACAAAAATAGACTTACCTTTTTACTCTGTGCTCTTCGTATGTATAAAAAACAATACAATTCTAATACGCGTACTAATTTTCATTTATTGCATAGAATTTTTTTTTTTTATCAATATATCTTTTTTTATTCGATCTTGTGCTTTCAAACATTTCTTTCTTTTTTTTTTAAATTAATTTAATTCGATTTAATTAATTTTTAAGTATTTAACATCGTCCAATATTGAAAAATATATACAGCGCCGTACAAGATTGTGNTTCTAATACGCGTACTAATTTTCATTTATTGCATAGAATTTTTTTTTTTTATCAATATATCTTTTTTTATTCGATCTTGTGCTTTCAAACATTTCTTTCTTTTTTTTTTAAATTAATTTAATTCGATTTAATTAATTTTTAAGTATTTAACATCGTCCAATATTGAAAAATATATACAGCGCCGTACAAGATTGTGACCTCATTACGTATTTATAATTATTTTGATCCGTAAATAAATTCTGAACATAAAATTTGCAAATATTTATTATATAATGTATCTGTATTATTCATCGATTACGATCTGAGATTGAACAAAATTTGTAAGCGTCCTTACAATTTAATTCTTTTAAATTCAACCCTCTATAGCCTGAATTTTGTCTGCTTATTAGAGAAAAAATTACGATTGATTACAGTTTTTCACTTTTATTTGAAAATTTTTAATCTAATAATTGCTGTGGAAAGATCATAGTATCGCTAAAATAATATAGTAATCAAATTTAATAGTACAGTGATAAGTAAACAAAATTAATTTTTTAAAATATAGATACATTAGTTTGCAACTTTTAAGTCACACGGTCCCATAGAGGGTTAATGAGTTCGAATTATTCTTAAACATTTGATATTTATTTTTTCTATCATAAAAATAATTCTATATAATAGAATAATAATCTAAATATTTTCAAATTCGTATCTTCAGTAGTTACTTATTCATCAAGATATTTATAAATATGTAACGAGCTCACAATTTTGTTCAGCGCTTCAAAAATATTTCTTCTTATCCAACAATCATTTTTTCAACAAATTAACCGCTTTTTAACGCTCACACATATTTACGTTCCGATGTACACGTTCGAACATGCTTTTTTCCTTTCTTGGCCGTGTCATGTTCGTTCTACGTTTCAGTTAATTACAGGTAGTTGGCTCCTCTTTACGAATCATTTCACTTGCTAGAGCCGTAAAAAAGAAATGCCGCCATAACGAGGACAAGTATTTACGAATCATTTCACGGTGGCGCAACTTGAAGAGAAAGCCTGCTATAACGAGGACAAGTATTTACCCTCGAGAACATTGAAACAATGGATCTCATCTCTCTATCTTTTATTCGCGTGGCTTCATTGTCCGCGCTTGTAGCGGGCTGTTCTAATAATCATAGAAAGATCTCATTGATTTGCAAATATTCTGTCGAATCCGAGACGTCATGTTAATTATTCGTACNTGCCTATAAAAAGTATTTAGACATGCCCCTATTTTTTAACGAGACACTCCTTTTTTTTTTTTTCATCAGATTTCACGTTTTATTTATACATCAAATTTTTACGCTCGAATTAAAATACTATCGAACGATAGTAAATTTTATGTACTAAGATTGCAATTTTNAAATAATATAGTAATCAAATTTAATAGTACAGTGATAAGTAAACAAAATTAATTTTTTAAAATATAGATACATTAGTTTGCAACTTTTAAGTCACACGGTCCCATAGAGGGTTAATGAGTTCGAATTATTCTTAAACATTTGATATTTATTTTTTCTATCATAAAAATAATTCTATATAATAGAATAATAATCTAAATATTTTCAAATTCGTATCTTCAGTAGTTACTTATTCATCAAGATATTTATAAATATGTAACGAGCTCACAATTTTGTTCAGCGCTTCAAAAATATTTCTTCTTATCCAACAATCATTTTTTCAACAAATTAACCGCTTTTTAACGCTCACACATATTTACGTTCCGATGTACACGTTCGAACATGCTTTTTTCCTTTCTTGGCCGTGTCATGTTCGTTCTACGTTTCAGTTAATTACAGGTAGTTGGCTCCTCTTTACGAATCATTTCACTTGCTAGAGCCGTAAAAAAGAAATGCCGCCATAACGAGGACAAGTATTTACGAATCATTTCACGGTGGCGCAACTTGAAGAGAAAGCCTGCTATAACGAGGACAAGTATTTACCCTCGAGAACATTGAAACAATGGATCTCATCTCTCTATCTTTTATTCGCGTGGCTTCATTGTCCGCGCTTGTAGCGGGCTGTTCTAATAATCATAGAAAGATCTCATTGATTTGCAAATATTCTGTCGAATCCGAGACGTCATGTTAATTATTCGTACTGATTTCATGGTTGAGAAGAAATTTCTTTAACACTAAACCTACCGACGATTAAAGTAGACCTCATTGTAACCCAAGAAATAAAAATGATAGGTATTCTAAAAAAATACACAACGCGAGGAGAACGAATCTTTATTTATATTTTTCACAGAAAATCACGAAAAATTGCCCAAACTGAATCGTTGTAAATTTATATAACTTCTATGAGAAATTACAAGCCGCTCATTTTTACCGCTTTGGTAGCTTTAGCGTTAATATTCGTTTCAATTTCAATTCATCTCTTTTCCTTTTTTTTTCTTTTTTATTTAGTTTAACACGTTGACTGCCGTGCCGAAGTCACGTATTTTGTTCAGAACACCGCAGTGATAGATAGAAGACTTGATAAAAATGAGTCTCTCATTTTTTATCTTCTGATAAAAATGTTTAATTATTGAAAAGTGCACATTTTATTCCAAAGTATTCTCCAATCACCGATGATGTTCAAAATTCGTCAACTGTCGATGTTCATTCAACTTTTTGTAAAGGTAAGAGAGAAAGAGAAAGGGAGAGAAACGGAAGCTGAAGACACTAACACTTTTTCGGAAGGTTTATCAGGAATGATCGAACACTGGCACGTGGGATTACTTGGTTTATTAACCCTTTCGGTACTACGGGCGACTATAGTCGCCCTTCATAAGATGCCACTGTGATACTACGGGCGACTAGCCGCTCTCCATAAGTATCTCACTCTAGATGTTAACTCCCACTAGATAATTTAGAATAAAAAATTATTCTTAACCCTTTGACTACTGTTGACGCCTATTGGCGTCCGAAACATATTATGTTAATTTTTGGTTTCACGTCTTAGACACGTCATTCGCTCCTAGGAGAAAAAAGTGAATGACGTGTCTCAGACGTCAAATGTACCCAAGGGGTTAAACAAAAATTGCTTAACACTTTGCGGGCCGTGCATTTATCGAAGCGCCGTTACGCTGCCGCCGGCGAGATTCATGCAGGTTCTACTGCTCGCCAAAGGTGATATTTACGCAATTTTTCGCAACATAAGTAGTTGGTATATAATTATTATTAAAGAAGGCACTAAAATAGCTGTTTCACTATTTTTATTCCATAGTCTTATATTTTTTGACTAGTACTAAAACATTTTATTTAAAAAATTTAATTCCTAAGGTTCATAGTTCTTTTTAGTATGATAATTTTGAAAACATTTTCCAGCGTGCTTGTTGGATAGTATACAGTATAATATACAATAAACAGTTGAAACCAATGTTCCCTGATCGTCAAATGTTGTTTTGCAACAGTATGTCTACCTATACAAACGTCGATATGAAGCAT
>SMSQ01026091.1:83417-116705 GCA_019453375.1 Ctenoplectra terminalis
TAAATTAGTATTCGAATAGATCGGTATATTGTACAAGTGGCAATACAGTGTGAAAGTAGTAGAAGTTACTTATAATTCAATCCAATAAATATAATTGCCAATTTTTTTCGAATTTTGTCTAACTTTTTCGAAACGAGAAATAAAGTAACGCGATGAACCGCTAATGGGTCATTCCGGTATGGGTAGCAAAAAGGATTCGATAAGCACAGTGGAGAATCGCCACATTATTCTATCATTTTCCGCGAAAGAAATATTTTTAACCGATAAAAAGACCCGAAAATGTGAAATTAAGTATTAATGATAATAAATGGTCCGGTAAAATCGAAGCATCTGGCGATAACGCACACACATCGACGGTAACGAGCGTTTCGTGAATTTCGCTATCCTCTCGAACGCGTTAAAGTATATAAATTCGAAAGTTGTATAAAAGTATCTACAGTTCGCGATAAAAATCTATGTGTGTCGCATAAATTTTTAATATTATATGGAAGACGGTAGCTCCAGTAATTCTTTTTTTTATTGTTATTTATTCATTAAGGTCACATCCACCTTATAGTTATTGGTGATCATGAAAAGAAAATAATATTGCGCGGTTAATAATTATAGAATCAAATTAACGGTGAAAATAATATATTTGTAGGAGAAACATAATAAGATTATAATATAGGTAGCATAACCATGGATTGATAATAAAATATTAGGTTGGTGCATATGAAATGTCGGATTTTGATTACATGCAAATATTTGTATTCCTGTTTCCATCGTATGATTATTTATGAGACGACCTTTTATACAGTTCGGTTGTCTATTATCAGAGTCATATTATGTTCAAACCACTTTTTCCTAAATTGTACATTTTAGCCACTTTTCAAACATTTATTCCAAGTATAAATTTTGTTGATATTCCTATAATTTTCTTATACTTAAATTTGATTACTGTATTACTGTAGTGACACCACATCTACAGCAATTATTAGTTAAAACATTTTCGAATCAAAGTGAAAAACTGTGATCAATCGTAATTTTTTCTCCAATAAGCAGACAAAATTCGGGCTATAGAGTAAGGAATATAACTATAGCTTAATTAACTATAGGTTAAAGGAATTAACTATAGGTTATAGGAATTATAGATTATNTCAGATGTAGAAGAATTCATAAATGATTGAATGTTATGAAACTAAATTATGAATTCTTTTTAATCAAATATAATACATAGGAATTATAATATCCCAAATTCAAATGTAGAAGAATTCATAGATGATTGAATGTTATGAAATTAAATTATGTTTCCCTAACTTTCTATTATACCAAAAAAAAAAGAAAAGAAAAAGGGAAACTTAAATATTGAATTATGAATTTTATTTAATCACACTTAATACCTAATGAATTATAATATCCCAAATTCAAATGTAGAAGAATTCATAGATGATTGAATGTTATGAAATTAAATTATGTTTCCTTAACTTTCCGCTACACAAAAAGAAAAAAGAAGAAAAAAGGAAACATAAATATTGAANAATTATTAGTTAAAACATTTTCGAATCAAAGTGAAAAACTGTGATCAATCGTAATTTTTTCTCCAATAAGCAGACAAAATTCGGGCTATAGAGTAAGGAATATAACTATAGCTTAATTAACTATAGGTTAAAGGAATTAACTATAGGTTATAGGAATTATAGATTATAGGAATTAACTATAGGTTAAAGGAATTGATATTATCAATTTTTGTATATGAATAAAAAATGTGGTAAAATTTTGTGACACCGAATGAAAAGATTGTTTTGTATGTTAAACAGCGGAACCTTTTACGCCTGTTCTACCAACCTTCGAACTCTGGCAGACGATACTGATTGCTTTCACCCTCGCATTATGCATACTGTTAACTGTCGGCGGTAATATTCTGGTCCTTCTGGCATTTATCGTTGATAGGACCATCAGGCAACCGAGTAACTACTTTATTGCCTCATTAGCAGCCACTGATATGCTTATTGGTAAGTTTCACCACGCTTTATATATTTTCTTATCTCGCTGATACAGAGAAACATTCTTATTTTTTTCTAAAATTAATTCAAATACAGACGACCCACTTATAACACGGTTTCGCTCTAACACTGTTCGAGAATTAAGGAAATTTACGTGTAACACGTCACGTTATAAGAATTTTTAAATAAAAGCACCATCGTTCGATATTTTTCATTCGAGGAGACGTGTGTTGTTGTCGGATTTGCGTACGGAATTTTAGAATATTAGAATTTTTAGTTCATTTTGTTCGTGGAGTATATAATATTTACTGTTTATAATGTATAACTTTCACTGTTTTCTTTTCTTTTCTTTTTTTTTTTTTATTAGTATTATTATGTATGACGCAGACCGAGGCGAATCGGATCGAAATAAGAATTGAGTGAAAAGAAAGATTTTTTATCATTAATGTTCAAATTGGTATTAATTACGAATTTCTAATAAAAAGTTAACTTTCTAAATTTTAGACTATTATTTAGACTGTTATTCTTTTCATTATTAAACAGAAAATGATCCGATTCGCCTCGGTTTACCCTAACACTTTCGATCAATTAGCGATTGTTGTTATAAACATATTTCTCTTATTTAGAATAAAAAATAAAAAATGGTACAATTTGGTTAATTAATAAAATCTAATGCTATTTTCTTTTTTGTACTAGTTCGTTATTTTTTATAACACGAATTCGCCTAACACGGCATTTTTCAGCAACGTAATGACCGTGTTATACGCGGGTTACCTGTATATTTAATTCTTATTTGAAGAGGTAACAAAATGTACCTAATATATTATATTTACATACGTTACATTATCAGACACATTTAACAATGATTTTATAGTTAAAGTAATTACATATACAGTGGAATCTGATTATTATAATCACGGATAATGTTATCGATCGGCTATTGGTATAATCGGTCGGTCTCGAAACGCTATATATTATTAATTATAAATAATCTAACAAGTAATAGCTATTACTATTTTACTAATATTTAAATTACTATCTAACTAAATACTACTTTACTAATAAGACTAAAACTACCAACGATTAACACCAGAACTATCGACAATTGAGTATCCTTAATTCTACCGAAGAAATTAAAGTGGAAGGTATATGAAACAATATGCAATGCAACCGAGACAAAGGTTTATCCGTATTTTTAACAGAAAATCACGGAGAATCTCCAGAAAGACACCGTAGTTAATTTACAAAATTTCTGTAAAAAATTACGAATGGGTAATATTCACCACTTTGGTAGTTCTAGTGTCAAAGTATGCGTACTTGTATCAAAGAAATCACAGTAATAGATGTTTGAAAACATGTATAATGCAAGCAAAACGAGTCTTTAACCAAATATTTTGCAAGAAGTCACGGTAAATACTTAAAAATGAACTGTTAACAGTTAGCAGAATTTCTGTGAAAAATTACGAACCGCTCATTTGATCGCTTTGGTAGTTTTAATGTTAATCGTGGTAGTTACAATTAGGGACAAATGATAAGAATTTTTAGCACATTCATCTTATTGTTAGTATTATATAAAAAGAGAGCCAATTTTCATGTTCGAGCAAAACTCAAGAGNAAATTTTATTACTGTGTTACTGTAATTGTACCACGATCCATCTATAACAATTATTGGTTTAAAAATTTTCAAATCAAAATGAAAAACTGTAATGAATCGCAATTTTTTCTCTGATAAACAGACAAAATTCGGCCCATAGAGGGTTAAGAATAAGTTTATATTTCGTATAATAATTAAGTTATGTCGCTGTGTGACTTTAAATTTACAAATTAATGTGTCAATATTTAAAAGAATTTATTTGATTTACTTATTACTGTAAAATTGAATTTTATTACTGGATTACTGTAGCGGTACTACGATCCATCTATAGGAATTATTAGTTTAAAAATTCTCAAATCAAAGTGAAGAACTGTAATTAACGTTGTACTTAACATTAAACCTACCGACGATTAAAGTAGACCAATTTTAATATTAAAAAAATACATAACGCAAGGAGAATTGTATATTTTTCACAGAAAATCACGAAAAATTCGCCATTCGATAAACTGAATCGTTGTAAATTTATAGAATTTTTATGAGAAATTGCAACGTGGTCATTTTGACNTTTGGTAGTTCTAGTGTCAAAGTATGCGTACTTGTATCAAAGAAATCACAGTAATAGATGTTTGAAAACATGTATAATGCAAGCAAAACGAGTCTTTAACCAAATGTTTTGCAAGAAGTCACGGTAAATACTTAAAAATGAACTGTTAACAGTTAGCAGAATTTCTGTGAAAAATTACGAACCGCTCATTTGATCGCTTTGGTAGTTTTAATGTTAATCGTGGTAGTTACAATTAGGGACAAATGATAAGAATTTTTAGCACATTCATCTTATTGTTAGTATTATATAAAAAGAGAGCCAATTTTCATGTTCGAGCAAAACTCAAGAGCTACTGAACCGATCTTCCTCAAATTTTAAAACATTATTTCTGAATACGCAAAATTCAAGAACTACAGAACCGATTTTCCTCAAATTTTAAAACATTATTTTTGAATACGAAAAATTCAAGAATTGTTGAACCGATCTTCCTAAAATTTTAAATATTATTTTTGAATACGCAAAACTCAAGAACCACTGAACCGATCTTACTCAAATTTTAAAACATTATTTCTGAATACGCCAAACTAATAAGTACGCAAAACTCAAAAACTACTGAACCGATCTTCCTCAAAATTTAAAACATTATTTCTGAACACGCAAAACTCAAGAACTACTAAATAGTTTTCCCTCGAATTTTAAAACATTATTTCTGAATACGCCAAACGAATAAATACGCAAAACTCAAAAACTACTGAACCGATCTTCCTCAAATTTTAAAACATTATTTCTGAATACGCTAAAACGCAAGTCTCAAAAAAATTTTATTAACATATAATTAACTCGTAAATTTTTTCATGTATACTACTGCTCTGCAGATCACGTGATCCGCGTATACGACAGTCTACATCGCGCACTTTCTCGCGAGAGAACTAGATTACCGTGGATTTTTTGTTATCTTAACACTTGACCGTCCGGCAGCACATTAATGTGTGCTTTCTCTGCTATCAGTAACCGATAGTAGGCACGTTAATGTATTTTTCGACATTCGTGTAAATAAAAAGAATATAAAGCTGAACTGAAAGGGCAACCAACTTAATTGTTTTTTTACTATAATTAAATATAATAAAATGTTCGTTTACCCAAGTTGAACAAGGAAATAATGGAATGTTGTACATTTAAAACGATAATATGCGCTTCATTTGTTGTTGATGCTGTGCAAGTTTGCATTATTAAAATCTTGATTCGCTTGATTTTACTAAAATTTTTAAACAACAAATTAGCTTAACCCTCTATGCCGCCATGTGACTTAAAAGTTAGAAATTAATGTATCAATATTTAAAAAAATTTATTTCATCTAGTCATCGCTGTACTATTAAATTTTATTACTGTGTTACTGTAATTGTACCACGATCCATCTATAACAATTATTGGTTTAAAAATTTTCAAATCAAAATGAAAAACTGTAATGAATCGCAATTTTTTCTCTGATAAACAGACAAAATTCGGCCCATAGAGGGTTAAGAATAAGTTTATATTTCGTATAATAATTAAGTTATGTCGCTGTGTGACTTTAAATTTACAAATTAATGTGTCAATATTTAAAAGAATTTATTTGATTTACTTATTACTGTAAAATTGAATTTTATTACTGGATTACTGTAGCGGTACTACGATCCATCTATAGGAATTATTAGTTTAAAAATTCTCAAATCAAAGTGAAGAACTGTAATTAACGTTGTACTTAACATTAAACCTACCGACGATTAAAGTAGACCAATTTTAATATTAAAAAAATACATAACGCAAGGAGAATTGTATATTTTTCACAGAAAATCACGAAAAATTCGCCATTCGATAAACTGAATCGTTGTAAATTTATAGAATTTTTATGAGAAATTGCAACGTGGTCATTTTGACCGTTTTGGTAGTTTTAGTGTTAAATTTCTTCGCTCGAAAATCAAACCTATACTAACGTATATTAAAAAAAGGCTTCTATTTTCATATCTTTATCTACAAGTTGTCTAAATGTTTAACGAAACGAACACACGAACGTTTAAACACTCAGACCGCTCATCGCTCTGCTCGTACAACGTACGGACTAAACTGCGAAAGGGTTAAATACTAAACGTTATACCTCACGTTGGTGTTACTGGTTTAAACACTGGTACAAAATTGGTACAAAATTGGTACAAAATTGGGGCTATAGATGGTCGATGTATTGAAATAAATTTTTTTTTCACAAGTACAATATATTTTGTAACTTTCGTGGTTTCTTAACATTCCCTGAAAATTTTGTTAAAAAATACTGTCTTTTACGAGAAATACATTAATTTTCTTAGAAAAAGTACAGCTTCTAAAATATACATAGTATTGCTGACCATGCACTTAAATTTTGCTCTGAAAGGGGCGGACGGTTAAGTGTTAAGAGATAATTCTAATAAAAATGAATCACTGACGTTAATATCTCAGGGGATGCTAGTACCCAATAAAGATACATTTTTTTTTTACACTTACTTTTAACCGAAGCACACCTTTTATCTTTGATGAATTTTTCAAATAAATTTTATGTTGCTTTTGAAAATAGTTATTTATGAAAAATGTTGCATAAATGTGCAACGTTATATTAAGTGCACAGTTTGTGATAAATATAAGTTATTCAGATGTCACGATTATTTGAAATAAATTGAGCTCGATAATGAAAATTTATTTTCCTCTGTGCAGTATTATCGGCCGGTTATTCTTATCAAAAATTGCGAACCCGAAAGTAATTATAATATGCAGATTCCACTGTACATATATTAAGTCGTTGAAGTACTTCAAATTGTATATTTAACATTGCGTCAAAATTTTCTGCACGTTAAAATATAAATGAAAGAATATACGAAGCATTGAACGAATAATAAAAATAAATTTCTATCGTAGTAGGTACATTATAAAATGGTACTATATTCTATTTTATTGTATCAAATATAATATAATATTATTTTATGTCAAATATTATATTATATTATTTTCTTATATTAAATATAATATAATATTATTTTATTATGTCAAATGTTATGTTATATTATTTTCTTATATTAAATATAGTATTATATTATTTTATTGTGTCAAATATTGTTATATTATTTTCTTATGTTAAATATTATATTATATTATTTTCTTATGTTGAATACTATATTATATTGTTTTCTTATATTAAATATGATAGTATATTATTTTATTATGTTAAATATAATATTATATTATTTTATTATGTTGAACACTATATTATATTATTTTATTATGTTGAACACAATATAATATATTATTTATTATGTTAAATATTATATTATATTATTTATTATGTTAAATATTATACTATATTATTTTAGTATATTAAATATTATATTATATTATTTTATTATGTTAAATATTGTATTATATTATTTTATTATATTAAATTTTGAATTTAAATTTTCTTCTATTTTACATTGTTTCCTTTATTTTAGCTCAATTTGAAATAATAATTGCCTTAAATATTTTCACTGTGTATCGATTTTATTTTTACACCTAGATTTCAGTACATTCTCAGTTTACGATTCTAACGTTTCGTTCGAATAATTCACGCATAGCGTATTCATAGTTTTCAGATTAAATTGAACTAACCGTGGTACGATTGTTGAACAGGCACTGTGTCCATGCCATTCTACACGGTCTACATTCTGATGGGATATTGGAATCTCGGATCCTTGCTCTGTGATTTATGGCTGTCCGTAGATTACACGGTATGCTTGGTATCTCAGTACACGGTGTTATTGATTACAATTGATCGATTTTGTTCAGTGAAAATAGCTGCACAGTATCGCAGCTGGCGCACGAAAAACCGTGTAATCTGGATGGTTACCATCACTTGGATCATCCCGGCATTGCTCTTCTTCAGCAGCATATTCGGTTGGGAACACTTTATCGGTTACAGAGACTTGGATAAAGGCGAGTGCGCGGTACAATTTCTAAAAGATCCGGTCTTTAACACCGCACTCATCATTGGCTATTATTGGATAACGCTCCTGGTACTATTTATCCTTTACGGCGGAATATACAAGACAGCTTACAACATGCAGAAAAAGAGCGAGGCTAAACAGCGAAAAATGCAATCGATGGTTGCTCTCAGCGCTGGCGCCATGTCTGGGATGGCGGGTCGCGCGGCCGGTATAGGAATATCAAAAACGCAGAGCACTCTTTTGAGTCAGGATAAACCGAAGATGTCTACCACAGGAGAGGAGGGCACGGGTGGAGACGTTTCGGGACAAAAGACATCTTCCAAGACTTCCGCGACCGGTGCAACCGACTCAACCGAAAAGCAAACCTGCGGAAGCACCGTTCCCGCGGATACAGAGAAATCCGAACGTTCCAGCAGCCCAGCGTTCGATTCCGACGAAGAGAGCACCATGGGTCCAGCTCAGCAGCTCAGCAACATCAGAAAACGGTCTTCCCTAGCTGGTATGGTCGCTCAGTCCGGTGCTCTTCCAGTTTTCCCTACCAATGGCCACCTGAACGGAATCGTGCCGGCGAAGATTGACGCGAACGTCCAACCACCGAAGAAATTGTTCCCGGCCAATCCGACTTGCGACACGAGCACGACGACGCAGAGAGCTCAAACGTTGCCCAGAATACAGGAACTTAGTCTGCTCGATACCGAGAACGTGGCCGAGCCCGATAAATCGAGCAGCCAGACCTTGACACCCGAACAATCTCAATGGAACGGCGATGGGCCTAACCAACAGGCCTTGACTTCCGCCGATACGTCACCACCCACTCATCCTAATCGCTCGATCAGCAGTAGCCAACAGAACATCATACCGCCGCCTACGCAGTTTCAGAGTAGCCCTCAAGTGTCCGATAACTCGACAACTTCATCGTCCACGGACAGACCCAAGTCGCTGGTTGTGTCTTCACACGGCACAGGCACCTTCGACATTTTAACCGGCCTGGACGGCGGCGATCTGAGATACATGGACGAGAGTTCGGTGATATTACCAAGTCCCTCCTACGAGAGTCCGTCGTCTTCCTTCTCGTGCAGCCTGGCCAATCCTCTGTCCAGCGCACCTTCGTCGCCGATTTTAGGAAACATAGCCAGTGTACCGAACACCAGCCTGTTGCAGGCCGCTCTGATCAGAGCCACGGCTCAGCAAGTCAATAACCAACAGTCGGGAGGCGGACAGAATAAACAGAGCCCTCCTCAACCGGTCATGTCCAACGCGTCCAGTCAAACGCATCCTCCTCGCGTGTTCATCACCCAAAAAACAAACGCCGCTTCTCAGACCTCGCCGACTGTTAGCAAGGTGCACACGGAGGTTACCGTGAAAGCAGAAGACGCGAAGCAACAGCCTGTGACGACGATCGTCAGCGCGCCGGCAGTGGAGACCTTCAATAACGTGATGAATCAGTTCTCAAACCAAGACTCGAAGGTGAATCCTGCACAAAATTCGTCGTCCAGCGGCAGCATGGTACCAACGATTTCTGGTACAACGGGAAACGAACAGGACCCGAAGAAACAGTCGAAGAAGAAGGAAGCTCGGAGCAACGCGGACGGTGGCTCGAGGAAGGATTTCATGAAGACGATCGGGAAACGTTTGAAGACCAAAACTCAGCGGAGGGATCCTCTGATGGGCAGACAGAAATCTCGTACCGAGAACAGGGCTCGGAAGGCGTTCAGGACGATATCTTTTATTCTTGGCGCATTCGTTGCTTGTTGGACACCGTATCACGTTCTGGCACTTGTCGAGGGTTTCTGTTCGAACAAACCGTGCACGAATGAATATTTGTTTCTGTTCTCGTACTTCCTGTGTTACACCAACAGCCCGATCAATCCATTCTGTTACGCACTGGCCAATCAACAGTTTAAGAAAACGTTCACCAGAATATTGAAGGGTGACCTACATATGACGTAAAATGAAGAACGAATTGGGCTCGATGATGAATTGGAATCGATAAGTCTAAAGAAGATGCCTGGGAACGAATGTTACGAAGAAGAAGGCCTTCCATAATTAATACCGAATTATATTTACACGCCATGCTTATGGTCAAATTGGACAATAACGTAGTAGACATTCGCGATTTGAGCGCAGACAAATCGAGTACTGTGTGCTTCATGTATATAGTAATAGGACGCGTTGGTGTAGTTTTAGACTGCATTCTCGGATGTACATAATGTATATGTATGAATATTTGTTAAATTATGTGCAAGGAAAGCATTAAAAGAAAAAAAAAGCAACATGTAGAAAGACGTAACGTACTTGTAGATTTAGGTAACTGTGCGTACTACAATAATAATCGCTATAATAAGCGCTTCAATATGTAAAGCATCACCAATTAAGTATTAATTAAAAACAAAACAAAAAAAAACAGAAAAAGTACAGATGTAAGTCTCATAGTATAATACACGATGGAATCGTTCGTTGTAAAAGAACAAAAAAAAAAAAAAAATAATATTAATAATCAAGTTATAGGAAGACATCGACAAAAATCATTTCATCGGAACGAACGTTTTCGAGTGAGAAAAACAAAGCTTTGACGATTAATTTTTCGCGGCCGATCATACACTGCTGTGCAAGCCTTTAGTACGAATTATGGTTTCATCTGTTCAACGATGGAAAAATATTTTTTACGAGCAACGAACCGGATGGAAACCGCTCGTCTCGAAGAAGTACCAAAGAATCAAGGATTTTATTATCCATGTACACACTGCCTTGGGGTGGCCTACTGATACGCGGGCCTTCTTTCTCCGAATTCAGTTACATTTGGTGCTGTCCTCGAACGAGCATCCACGAATTTCTAATCGATAATGTTTCTTTTCAAACATCACGCGGAATACACCATTAGCACCGTCGAAGGGAAGTTTTAGAAACTTATTAGTGACATTGGCATAGCGTTCATATTAGGTTTCGTTTCACGAAAAGGATTTCGTATCGTAGGAAAGGAAAATTTAACTCTTTCTTAAAAAGATAGAGGATAGTATACGGGGTGTCTCTGGAAAAGATGGTCTCCTTGAGGGATCAATATAGTATTAAAAGCGGATTGTTAGTCGGATGTTAGGTATAGGAAGAAGTTCGTGCGGTTCTTTTGCCAGAGATGAATTCAAATTGAATTTTTTGTAGTATTTTGCGAAAATAATGTAACAAAGATTTTGTCCGCAGTAGACTCCCGTATAACACGCTCCCGTATAACGCGACGAGAAAATTGCGACTGGTATTCGTACAGTGCGATAAACAGTCCCGTATTACGCGTAAGATGAATTTAACATTTTCACATAGTTTCTAATTTTTTGTTCGGAAAAGCAAATTTATACAATTACCTGTTGTTTATATATGAACAGTGAAGCTGATGGTTTAAAAAAAGTAGCGGTTTGTAAAAAAAATAATAATACATGTACATACACGNTGGAATCGTTCGTTGTAAAAGAACAAAAAAAAAAAAAAAATAATATTAATAATCAAGTTATAGGAAGACATCGACAAAAATCATTTCATCGGAACGAACGTTTTCGAGTGAGAAAAACAAAGCTTTGACGATTAATTTTTCGCGGCCGATCATACACTGCTGTGCAAGCCTTTAGTACGAATTATGGTTTCATCTGTTCAACGATGGAAAAATATTTTTTACGAGCAACGAACCGGATGGAAACCGCTCGTCTCGAAGAAGTACCAAAGAATCAAGGATTTTATTATCCATGTACACACTGCCTTGGGGTGGCCTACTGATACGCGGGCCTTCTTTCTCCGAATTCAGTTACATTTGGTGCTGTCCTCGAACGAGCATCCACGAATTTCTAATCGATAATGTTTCTTTTCAAACATCACGCGGAATACACCATTAGCACCGTCGAAGGGAAGTTTTAGAAACTTATTAGTGACATTGGCATAGCGTTCATATTAGGTTTCGTTTCACGAAAAGGATTTCGTATCGTAGGAAAGGAAAATTTAACTCTTTCTTAAAAAGATAGAGGATAGTATACGGGGTGTCTCTGGAAAAGATGGTCTCCTTGAGGGATCAATATAGTATTAAAAGCGGATTGTTAGTCGGATGTTAGGTATAGGAAGAAGTTCGTGCGGTTCTTTTGCCAGAGATGAATTCAAATTGAATTTTTTGTAGTATTTTGCGAAAATAATGTAACAAAGATTTTGTCCGCAGTAGACTCCCGTATAACACGCTCCCGTATAACGCGACGAGAAAATTGCGACTGGTATTCGTACAGTGCGATAAACAGTCCCGTATTACGCGTAAGATGAATTTAACATTTTCACATAGTTTCTAATTTTTTGTTCGGAAAAGCAAATTTATACAATTACCTGTTGTTTATATATGAACAGTGAAGCTGATGGTTTAAAAAAAGTAGCGGTTTGTAAAAAAAATAATAATACATGTACATACACGTTTAAAGATATAGGAGAAAAGTAATTTTACTCAACTTTTAATAAAAACAAATATATCCGCTTCGCTGTTCAACATTTATCCAACTTCTCGGGTATTTTATTTATTTCAGTACGCATGGCTGAAACATATTTTCTTCTTATAAAAATATTATCATAACGCGTACAATATTATTTTTTATAATCAAGTTACCCGTATTCCGTCTTCACTTCCCTTTATTAAAAGAAACTCTATTCGAAACAAGTTAGTTAACGTGTAACGCTAACAGTCTGTTCGCAATGAAACAATATTCCAAACTGAATCACATCTCATTAGCAATATGCGATAACCGTTACGATTCAGAGAAATTTTTGGACTCGCATAAATTGGTCCGATAATGTACGTCCCGTTNAAATTTTGTTGATATTCCTATAATTTTCTTATACTTAAATTTGATTACTGTATTACTGTAGTGACACCACATCTACAGCAATTATTAGTTAAAACATTTTCGAATCAAAGTGAAAAACTGTGATCAATCGTAATTTTTTCTCCAATAAGCAGACAAAATTCGGGCTATAGAGTAAGGAATATAACTATAGCTTAATTAACTATAGGTTAAAGGAATTAACTATAGGTTATAGGAATTATAGATTATAGGAATTAACTATAGGTTAAAGGAATTGATATTATCAATTTTTGTATATGAATAAAAAATGTGGTAAAATTTTGTGACACCGAATGAAAAGATTGTTTTGTATGTTAAACAGCGGAACCTTTTACGCCTGTTCTACCAACCTTCGAACTCTGGCAGACGATACTGATTGCTTTCACCCTCGCATTATGCATACTGTTAACTGTCGGCGGTAATATTCTGGTCCTTCTGGCATTTATCGTTGATAGGACCATCAGGCAACCGAGTAACTACTTTATTGCCTCATTAGCAGCCACTGATATGCTTATTGGTAAGTTTCACCACGCTTTATATATTTTCTTATCTCGCTGATACAGAGAAACATTCTTATTTTTTTCTAAAATTAATTCAAATACAGACGACCCACTTATAACACGGTTTCGCTCTAACACTGTTCGAGAATTAAGGAAATTTACGTGTAACACGTCACGNGCGGAACGTATCCCCCGCGTTGTACGGGAGTCTACTGTATTATATTATAAAACTCCAATTTTTGAGAATATATTAAAAAATGTATTTCGGTAAAGTATTATAAAAAGCATTATAACTTGGATACTCTGTATATTTTTTTATATCACGTGTATTCTGTGCCATTTAGCAGCTTTAATCCTTGGCGGACGAATGTCGTTGTCACAGTCGCAACCGAATGAGAGACGCCAATGCGAAGTTTAATTAATCACTCGTCTATTTTCTATTTTATTTTTCATCTAATTTTTCAGGTAATTAATTTATAATCTCGCTTCGTACAGAAATTATCCTCGATTTTGTAAAGAAAATATGAAATATCTCTTAATTTTCTCGTCTACTGTATTTAAACCCTTGACTTACAATCACGAGTCACACTCGTAGTGTAAATCGTGGCCCAAATGCAGTAAAGACACTGTATTTCTAACGAAGTTCAATTTACAAGATCGAGAATTACCAAATACAAATTGTGAAGAATATTTCAAATGTTTTTCATTTCACACGCTATCAACCACTTGCGCTGGTAGCTAATTCACAGTTGCGCATACCAAAACGATACTCTGTCATTCGTCGTGACGCGACATTTGGAACGAGATGGCTCGTTAGAGTCTTACGCGAAAAATTTTACACGTTCGGACGAAAAAGACCNCCGAGATGAGCGAAGTGTTAAAAATTCGTGCTTTCATATTTTATGAATCTAACCTTGGGATACTGTTGGGAGTACTGTAGAAAATCCAGTAAGATGCGTTTGGAGTGTTTGTAGGAAACGTTCCGTTATTGAGAGAAGAGCGCAGAAAAATGACTCGAGTCTGTTCCAAACACGCGAAAATTCAACCAGCATTTGTTAACGCGAAGAGTGAACTTCTTTTATAGGAGAATCCATGGCATTGCTTTCCTGTCTCGCCAAAAAATAAAGGACGTCGGATGAGAAGTTTTACCACCTTTTTCTTTTTTTTTATGGAGGTTTAGCGTCGCATTGACATCTAGGTCATCAGCGACAAGGGATTCTGCGAAGGCCCGCTCAGATTTTGTTGAAAAGATTACTGTCGACTTCAGAAACGATGTCGAGATCGAAACAGCAGTTAATTAATTCAGTTTTTGCGAGCAAAATTCAAGATTTTTATATCAATGAAATGCATAAGTTGAATGTATCGAAGAATATTGGAGAATAATTATGAAAAAGAAATAATTATTACTAACTTTGTTAACTCTTTCGCTACGGTACTCTCAGAATTGAAAGACCACTTGGTATATTAATCGATACAGTTTTTGTTTATATAATAAAAATATACGTAAAATTTAAGTATATTGTTTAACGATGGCAGATCATGTGTAAATGAAAATATAAATAATTCTATGACACAAAAAACGCCTATGCAAGCTTCTGTCAGATGATTATTTAATTCTTAAAAACGTATACACTGCGGTGCATAACTATAGCACCGCCTAAATTTTTAGCTGTTTTAAACTTTAGATTAAAAGTGCAAAAGAATTAATTGTAGAAATTGAAAAAGTATGAGAAAAATGAACGGTAGACTAAATCACATTTAAATTGCCCTCTTATACAAAACAATATAATAGAAAATGTGATTTTCAACTGTTGCGTAACTATAGCACCGGCGTTGTTATTTACTAATTTAGAAATGCAATAATAAAAATAAGTAACGAAATAAGTAGAGATATATTTGGGAAACTTATTGATAGCGCTCCAGACAGAATTTTCGAGCTAATTACAAAAAAAAAATGGTCCTACGAGATATTAAAATTGTTTATCATTGATTTTATTGATGCGGTGCTATTGTTACGCAACAGTGAAAATTCAGAGTTTTCATTGTATCGTATTGTGCAAAAGGAGAATTTAAATAAAAATTAATTTAAAGTTGATTATTTTTCATACACTTTCACTTTTAACAATTAATTTTTCTGTATTTTCAATCTAAATTCTGGAACAGTTAAAAATTAGCCGGTGTTATAGTTACGCACCGCAGTGTATATACGCTCTTCGTAGCGAAAAGGTTAAATAACATTGTATTTCGGGATAGTTAAGATTTCTTGAATCTGATATTAATAAAACCAACGAAGCTTAAGTAATTGTGCTTACGAAAATATTGTAATTTATAATTTAAAGCGAATTTATAGCTTTATCGCAGAAGATATCTCGATCTTTTCGCGTCAAATTATGCCAACATGTTTCATCGGTAAAAATAAGTAAAAATTATATATAAATGCTTCCAAGCTAATTAAAAAATTATCACAAGATTATCACAGAACAGTTCCAGAAATTAATAATTACTTTTGTCGAATAAAATTATATTTTAGGGAAATTCAAATTCCTTGAATTTATCATAAATCCGCACGAACTTTTTCCAGCACCTAATAAATATTTATTAAGAAATGAACGCGTCAATGTCTGATATTAATACAGTTAACCTGTTACGAAGCAATCACTTTTCAAAATGGTGTACACATTAAGAAATATAAAAAAAAATAATAAAATGTAGAAATTGCCTAACGTTACATACATTTCATAGTCGCTGTAACAGAAACCAAACTATTTCGCAGAAACTTTTATTTTATTCAAAAGTTCAAATACTAATCTCAATGAAGCTTATTCAAGTTGATGCAAATTTGGATCAATTTGTAGGTACATCAATTTGTTAGGAAAATATTTACGTATAAGGCTCTTTACTGCGTTAAGACGTGAAAACTGTTATGTCGATGTCATTAATTTATTCGTAAAGTACTAATAATCACGGACGCAGCGACGCGGTCTGTGTAAGTTAATTATCACACTGCATAAATGTATAAACGTTACGAAAATGTTTTACTTATTCCTAACAGCAATACGTTTGTCGCGTTTTATTAATTCTTCCTTAGACGCGCGTACCAATTATTGTTTGCGAATATATTTTTTTTCGTGATAAAGTATTGACACGCTCTCTATCTTCGTACGTTTTCAAGAATTTCACGAACCGATTAATTCCTATTTTTACCGAGTATGCTTTTTATTGAAAACATATTTTTAAAAATAGGGTAGACCGAGGCGAATCGAATAAAAATAAGAATTCAATCGAAGGAAAGATTTTTAAGTTTGAAACGATATTTTCATTATTAATTTTCGAATTAAATGGGTATTAATTACGAATTTCTAAAGAAAGTTGATTTTCTGAATTTTTACTTATTTTTTTTTTTTTTCTCTAACAAACAGAAAACGATGTCAAATTCGCCTCCGTCTACCGTGGAAAGATGTAAATTAGTCTTACGAGACTAATTGAATAACGATGTACAACTTTGATATTGTTAATCGAGCTTTCGGATACAATCACTAATTAATAAAGAGAAAATTTCCAAATTCCTTTCCAAATATCATGTTTCGCGAGGAATATATTTTTAAATAACATCTACACTTTACGACAACCATTTTACACGAACCCACAGTAGTCACCGATGGAATTACTTCCTTGTGCAAAGAAAGAAAAAAAAGAAAAACAAAAAAAAAAAAAAAAAATTAAAACGTAACAACTTGAAAACTTCGGATCGATATTTTTCTCTCTCCTTCGCAAATGTACGTTGTGAACTTAATTTTACGATAGCTTTTACGCGACATTATATTTAGTGAACGAAACAGGCGATATTTATATTTCCGATGATTTAATCATTTCCAACTGTTTGTACCTTTTTTATATATATAAAAAAAAAAAAAATGTAAGCGTGCGATTACATTGCACGGTATACTATTTGCGTGAACTACGATTTGCTCGTAAAAGTATGATTTTCATATTTGGAACGTTAATTGCTTAATTGTATTTTAAAATACAAGCAAACGTGAATCGTTGAAAACGATTCACACCGGCTAATGTAATCGTTAACCGTTATTATAAACATTGGTGTGGAGTTTCATACAAACGTAAAACGAAAGCGTCATTTTTTAACTATATTACATTCAGATGTAAAAATACTAAAACAAAAAAACTATTATTCATTTATTTACTTTTTTACAACTTGTATCAATTTTATATTATTCATTTATTTGTAACTATACTGATATTTTGTACGTTCTTCGAAATTCACTGCCAATAGCAACAGTCACTTTATTTAATTATCGTACCTGCGATTATTAATTTTTTTTTTTTATTCTAAGATTGTGATTCCTAACGAATCTTTAATTACTCTTCCTACTCTCTTTGCGAATTTGTTATACAATAAGGTATGTGTTATTTAACACGTTGACTGCCACGCGGAAATCACATGTTTTGCTGATGACGCCACACCGGTGGATAGAAGATTCGACAAAAATTAATCTCATTTTTTATCTTCTATTAAAATTTTTAATCGTTAAACAGTGCACACTTTATTTCAAAGTATTCTCTAATAGCGATGATGATGTTCAAAATTCATTAACTGTCGATCTTCGTTTAATTTTAATTTAATTTTATTTCTATTTAATCTCTTATTTTTTATCTTCTAATAAAAATTTTTAATCGTTGAACAGTGCACACTTTATATCAAAGTATTCTCTAATAGCGATGATGTTCAAAATTCATTAACTATCGATCTTCGTTTAATTTTAATTTTATTTTATCTTCATTTAATCTCTCATTTTTTATCTTCTATTAAAATTTTTAATCGTTAAACAGTGCACACTTTATTTCAAAGTATTCTCTAATAGCGATGATGTTCAAAATTCATTAACTATCGATCTTTGTTTAATTTTTATTTTATTTTATCTTCATTTAATCTCTCGTTTTTGATCTTCTAATCAAAATTTTTAATCGTCGAACAGTGCACACTTTATTTCAAAGTATTCTCTAATAGCGATTATGTTCAAATAACTATAGATCTTCGTTTAATTTTAATTTTATTTTATCTTCATTTAATCTCATTTTTTATCTTCTATTAAAATTTTTAATCGTTGAACAGTGCACACTTTATTTCAAAGTATTCTCTAATAGCGATCATGATGTTCAAAATTCGTTAACTATCAATGTTCATTTAATTTTTATAATTATAAACATTTGAAGCACTCTGGTCACCGATGACCACCGTGGCGCTACAGGAGAAACAATCTCCGGTCACATATGACCACTGTGCCACTCAACGTGTTAAAGAAAACTATGCGTGAAGAAAGAAAGAAAGAAAGCGACGGAAAATAGTATTTGAGCAAATTACTAAAATGTCCAATCAAATGCTGCATGTACTATGCGCGATAATAACAATAAGCAAGGAAAGTCGTAATATCATCTTCCTTTTCGGATTAAAGTTTCTCGAAGCGAATGTTACAGAAATATAGGAATAGAAATTTTCGAGTGTCGATCGAAAATTAAAGATGTGCAATACATGCTTGTTGAAATGTCAATTTTTTTCAGAAACTCGAAATACGTGGTTAGTATCTAACGTGTGTATAACAACAGATTAAGTACTAATTTCATGAATTAGTGAGATCCAAAATATCTTCCGAATAAAGAACGTGTAATACCGTGCAGAAGTCTTAGATACTCTTTACGTAAATAAATGTATTGTGTGCTGTAGCAATCGTGATTAATTATTTTGTATTCTTTATATAATTAAGGAATCCTCAATTCGAGTGATCGAGGAGCATTATTAAAGTCAAATACAAATTGAACGATTGAAAAATGTATTATGGTCATTTGACAATTAATTTTGTATCGTCGTTTCGTTAAATTGATTTAAATTTGGTAACTCGAACCAAAGAAATGGAGAAAAATATGTATTAACCCTCTATAGGCGGAATTCTGTTTGGTTATGAGAAAGAAATTAAAATTAATTATAGTTTCTCGGTTTAACCCTCTATAGCCCGAATTTTGTCTGCTTATTGGAGAAAAAATTTACGATTGATTACAGTTTTTCACTTTGATTTGTAAATGTTCTAACTAATAATTACTGTAGATGGATCGTGGTGTCGCTACAGTAATACAGTAATCAAATTTAATAGCGCAGCGATGACTAAACAAAAGTAATTTTTTCAAATATAGATACATCAGTTTGTAACTTTTAAGTCGCACGGTCCCATAGAGGGTTAACCCATTTGCATCACACAGAAAAGTGAAAAATTCGTTCTTATCGCCAAAATTTACACAGTTCTTATCACAAAACGGGTGGTATATGTTCTGTCTAGTAAAATTGTTGATGTTTTCATTTACACCACCAACAGATGTAAATTTATGAAATTTAAGTTTTTTCCTCCCACTCAAAATCACTCTCACTCTGATTACTATCACTACTATCAGAAGAAATCGCCATAGAACGTCTACGTTTTTTAAATCTAATTACCTCTTCACTGCTGTCGGAAATATAACCATCCATTTTTTTTTATTTTTTTAAGTTACTTTACCCTGAAACTATTCGCGATCACCTCTTTTCATTGATTGAGAGCCAAATACGCATGGGTATGATATACGTTCTGGTAATAAATGCCCAAGTGGAATGAGCGCATATATGCGCGCTTTGGTGATAGTGGCCAGGCAAAATGCGCGCATATATGCGCTTATGATGCAAATGGGTTAATATTATTAGACAGAGCATTAGTTATTTTGAATAGAATATGTTGCGAGACATTGTTTGATGGAACGCGGCAACCTTTTCTGGTCTGTTCCGACATACGTTTTTAATAAACTCAATGAAAATTCTATGTTATTCTGCTTGAAGAACTTCAAATATTAGGTCATTCCAAACGGTCTTATGAAGAAAGTAATAAAGCTGTGAGCTATATGCTTTCGTTATACGTTCTTATTACTCTATTAAAGTTGACCAAATATAGTTTCATAGTTTTGATTCTTCAAGCTGTTGAACATTGAAATAACAGATTCAGCAACATGTTATTAGAAGAATACAAAAGAGTTTTACTGAAAGCATCCGCACGACTTGAAACCATGATGAAAGACAAGCTGCTTAGAATTATAACCTNTACACCACCAACAGATGTAAATTTATGAAATTTAAGTTTTTTCCTCCCACTCAAAATCACTCTCACTCTGATTACTATCACTACTATCAGAAGAAATCGCCATAGAACGTCTACGTTTTTTAAATCTAATTACCTCTTCACTGCTGTCGGAAATATAACCATCCATTTTTTTTTATTTTTTTAAGTTACTTTACCCTGAAACTATTCGCGATCACCTCTTTTCATTGATTGAGAGCCAAATACGCATGGGTATGATATACGTTCTGGTAATAAATGCCCAAGTGGAATGAGCGCATATATGCGCGCTTTGGTGATAGTGGCCAGGCAAAATGCGCGCATATATGCGCTTATGATGCAAATGGATTAATATTATTAGACAGAGCATTAGTTATTTTGAATAGAATATGTTGCGAGACATTGTTTGATGGAACGCGGCAACCTTTTCTGGTCTGTTCCGACATACGTTTTTAATAAACTCAATGGAAATTCTATGTTATTCTGCTTGAAGAACTTCAAATATTAGGTCATTCCAAACGGTCTTATGAAGAAAGTAATAAAGCTGTGAGCTATATGCTTTCGTTATACGTTCTTATTACTCTATTAAAGTTGACCAAGTATAGTTTCATAGTTTTGATTCTTCAAGCTGTTGAACATTGAAATAATAGATTCAGCAACATGTTATTAGAAGAATACAAAAGAGTTTTACTGAAAGCATCTGCACGACTTGAAACCATGATGAAGGACAAGCTGCTTAGAATTATAACCTTTATTAACCAGTTAAGGGTGTTTGGCGACTATATCCGTGATGGAGATGTGGAAGAATTTTGTGTCGTGACGGCTATCTCCGTGATGCGTGAAACTTTGTTACAATTTGATATTAAAATTGTAATTTTGGCGAAAAATTATATTATACCAAATTATACTAAATTATATTCGTAAATTTTCTTTAACACGTTCGTCGCCCAGCGCGATTCGGTTGAGTTTCTTGCGGGGCACAAATCCGACTGTCGGCGCGCCGTAACGTTAACAAGCAATAAGCAGAAATATCAACAATGTAACTTAAATATTATTATTGTCGTAGGCTAATCATGCCTACGTCTAGATATTGGACATTTGTAACGATCTGATTGGTCGTTTAAACCATATAAATAAATACTTTATTGTCGTTTTGATATACTCGTGATCGATTTGGGAATCGGTCGAGCCTGGTCGAATTTGTAAAAACTATCCTTTATGTTGTATATACTATATTTATATTTCAGTGCTTATTCCATTAAATTCCTTTTAAAAATACAACTGAAAGTCCTATTAACTTCAACAAGAATAGCGTCGTCACCCATATTTGGGTGACGGGGCCCTCACGGAAGCATATCCGTCACCCATATATGGGTGACACGGCGACGAACGTGTTAATAAATTTCTTTCTCATAACCGAATAGAATTCCGCCTATAGAGGGTCAATACATATTTTTCTCTATTTCTTTGGTTCGAGTTACCAAATTTAAATCAATTTAACGAAACGACAACGATACCAAATTAACCCTCTATGGGACCGTGTGACTTAAAAGTTACAAACTGATGTATCTATATTTTAAAAAATTAATTTTCTTTAGTCATCACTGTACTATTAAATTTGATTACTGTATCACTGCAGCGACACCGCGATCCATCTACGATAATTATTAGTTTAAACAATTTCAAATCAAAGTGAAAAACTGTAATCGGTCGCAATTTTTTCTCCAATAAGCAGACAAAATTCGGGCTACATAGGGTTAAATTTAAAAGAATTAAATTGTAAGGACGCTTACAAATCTTGTTCAATCTCAGATCGTAATTAATGAATAAAACAGATACATTATATAATAAATATTTGCAAATTTTATCTTTACAATTTATTTACGGATCAAAATAATTATAAATACGTAATGACGTCACAATCTTGTACGGCACTGTATATATTTTTCAATGTTGGACGATGTTAAATACTAAAAAATTAATTAAATCGAATTAAATTGATTTGAAAAAAAAAAAAGAAACGTTTGGAAGCAGAAGATCGAATAAAAAACTACTTCTTCTATTACTTATAATCAAAACTGTAATCAATCGTAATTTTTTCTCCAATAAGCAGACAAAATTCGGGCTATAGAAGGTTAAGCTGAGATAAAAGTAAAATATTCAGCTCGACTTGTTTCTATCGCTTCTGTTTCTAAGATACAGAATGTCATGCAACTGGTGGTACAACCGTAAAAGGGATGATTCTACGTGATAACATAAATCCAAAGTACAGAATAAAATCTTGTTTCCAACGGTATGACCATTTTTTTATAGTTCTAGATTTAATATACTTCGTTTTATTTATTTTAATATTATTGTCAAGAGATACAGAGAATGTTTTCGAAATAGTGTTATGATTTAAAAAGAGAGTGATTCTAGATAAAAAATTAAGTAAAAAACGTGGAATAAAATTTTTTTATAAGAGGCATAGTGTTCGAGAAAATCGTGTTTGAAAATTTATTAGGTACAAGTGTATTTAATTGTAGTTTTATTATATACTGGTGTAGCTAGTTTATTTGATTATAAATTTTTGGAGCAGCTAATGGAAAAATTCTTTACTTAAAGTGTCTAATAAATTTTCAAACACGAAGCCTCTTGCAAAGAAATTTTATTCCACGTTTTTGATTCTTTAAGTAAGTTAATTCTTTAAGTAAAGAATTTTGCCATTAGCTGCTCCAAAAATTTATAATTAAATAGATTAGCTAAAACTGTTGTCCAAACCAATTTGTTTTATTGTGTAAACTCAATTATTGAATAGGATAAAGACAAGTAGTATAAGCGAAATTTGTCAAACAGAGACAATTGATTGGTTAAAAATGCGAAGCTAATTCTGTTTTAGTTTTCATTTAGATGGTGCATTTTATATAGAATGGAATGAAATCGATTAAAAAAAATTTGAAAGCAAAATAATTAGAAATTGTAGCAAAAAAATGGTAACTTTTTATAATACTTGTAAAAGAATCTTACTTTTATTTAAAATGTTTCGATATAATCCATTAAATAAATGTAAACGTATTTTTTAATATTATATGAATTGTAAAGCATTATTTTTTTTAATTTAGTGTTGTCGGTCCAAAGAGATGTTTAACCCAGCTGCAAGTTTATTTCTACATAAATACTACGTTTTTTAATATTCTTTTATCATATTTAGTGGATTTAATTGTTGAGCTCGCTTCTTTAATATTTTATATTTTGTAAGTCTAAAAGATTAAAAAATTAAAACAAAATTTTTAAGGAATACAAATGTGTAGTGCAAATAAGAATCACTTTTCATATTTTATCTCAGCTGGTTTATATTTAACGAGCTGTTTTCAAAAGTTGTTAATAGTTTACTTAAATTTTCATATTTTTATTAAATTTTTTAAATAAATTTGTGTTAAATTTTTAAAATAAATTTCTGTTAAATTTTTAAAATAAATTTTTGTTAAATTTGTAACATAAATTTCTGTTAAATTTTTAAAATAAATTTCAGTTAAATTTGTGATATAAATTTCTGTTAAATTTTTTAAATAAATTTCTGTTGAATTTTTTAAATAAATTTCAATTAAATTGAGTTTTAATACAAAACAATGTGTTTCATATGCAAGAACTAAAAGGAACAGAGCAAAATGGAATGTCAGGTCTAGTTCCACATACAACTACGAAGGGTTAACATATCAAATGCATGAAATGTATTTAATGAATTTTCAACCACAATTTTCTCGGAAATAGAATCTCGTGCAAAAATATTTTATTCGCTATTTTCAATTTATTTCTTCAAATAGAATCACTATTTGCCCGCTCGTACCACCATTTACGTGACATACTATGTGTATAAAAATAAAAAAACCATCACGTTGTATAATAAATGATTTAAGACAGTGATCTGCAACGTTTTCATTATAAAGCGCACCTCTAATGGTTAGCTTATGATAAATGGCACTTTACCTTAATTTCAATAAAGAAAAAATTGTAACATTGAAATGCATTTAATGCTATTTATCTTACATAAATTTTTACATTAATTTATCGCTACAAAATACAAAATTGTATTTTCAAACTTATGTAAATATGTACTAAAGAAAAAAAACTGTTTACTCTATGGGTGGCAGGCACCTTATCTTAATGAATTTCCGTTGAACAATTATTTACAGTATTTAGCCTTTTATTTTACGAGTTAAGCTCTGAAATTCATTAAGATTTTTTCTTTTTTTTTCTATTGACCAGTTGAAAATTTTCAAGTAGAATTTTCAAACAACTTGCATAAAATATATAATATTTTTGTTACAAGTACCAACGAGACCCACGTTGTCGATTCCTGATCTAAGTCTTTTGCACGGAACGGCAATTACCTAAAAGTTCGATATTCACATGCAGTGGAACGTCGATTATCCGAGTACCAGTCACCTATATGTATACTACACATTTAAACTACGTTTACGTTTTGGAACACGTATCCTTTTATGTTTTAAATGCCCTAATTCCAATTCAGTGTCTTTAATTTTAATGCTTCCAAATTATTTTAAAGGGAATCCGTAAGTTAACGGTATCTAAGAATGTTTAAATTTCTTTTTGTGCTCCATTTCTCTCGCTTGATATGTATTTTTATTTATTTATTTATTTATTTTTTTTTTCGTAATAAGCATCTATATTTAAAAACAGTTTAATTTATATTTGACTTATGATATGTTCACAAACTTGATTATCTACCCCTATTCGAATTTCTAATTAGATAACTGACGAACTATAAATCCCTAAAACCTTAAAACCTTAAAAATCCGTAAAACTGTACACGATTAATCCCTTAACGCACAGATTTAAAAAAAAAACCGGCCAAAAAAGATACATTTTTCTTTATGTAAAAAAACACTTTAGAACATTGTCCTGGCAAGAAAATACAAAAAGTACAAAATTAATCAAAGTGTATCTTTATAGACAGTTTTGTTCCACGGAAAAAGGCTATATTTTATTCTTGAATAAATAAACGTTATAGCTTACAATCCTATGTAAATGATAAATATCAATAACCACCCCGCGTTCAGCTTAAGACTAACCTTCTGAAAAAATGTGGCTCGCAGGCCCACGGTTGCTCGTTCCCCCCTTTTCCCGCTTTCCTCCATTCTGTACGCATATTGCCAGCAGCAGGCCCCAAAAACGGTTTACAATTAAACTCGAGGGACGATCAAATCAACAATCAATTCAACAATCTCCATGATTTCAGATTTCAATCTCTATCGGGGTTGGCTGAGTGTTAAGAGATTATTATAACCAAATTGCTAAGATTCTTTCCGTAAAAAATGATACCGAACATGACTATTATACAGGATGTCCCGAAAGGTCTGTAAGTCCCTTCAAGGTATGATTCCTGAGATGATTTCAAGCAACCTTTTCCTTTGCGAAAATGTCAAATTTAGCTCCGTTAACGAGTTGTTAACGAAAAACACTAATCAATCGTAAAGCAAGTAAGACGGCTAGCCACCAGTAGGAGCGTTAATACCACGCCGTGCTCGATGAACAAGTCAGGATGTATCGAAGCAACTGTGAACGAGTGTTGAAACTCAGTTTATTTCTTCCTCGCGAATAATTATTTATTTATTTATTTATTTATTTGATATAATTTTTATTCAACACTCGTCGACAGTTGTTCGACTCTTTGCGGTCTGTCTCCGTAGCGAGGACATTTTGAAATCGTCGTAGAAGTTTCGAAAATCGCAAAAATGACAAAATACCACGGTCCACTATGCCTCGTGATTCAAATGTTTCGGTCGGTTTACGAGATAACAATGTATGATTGTTTCAGAGAAATATACAGGCAGAAATATCTACAGTGACTCTTATTTATATTCGGATACTATAGTATTCTATCCATTACTACTCTGTATAGTTAACCATAATTAAATTAACGTATTTTTTGTTTTTTATTACAATAAAGCATGTATTCTTCTTGACAATAACGTAAATTTTATTTATTGAAACTATATAATTTGTCGTGTAATAAATAATATATTAGGAAATGTGTTATTCATACATCGCAAAAATATTCGGAAATTTAATTTTCTACAATGATTTTACATCAAAATTACATATATGTTATATGAATCTTTAAGTTATCGATATTTTGTCGGGTAGCCGTAATCGATTTGGCATGTTTGTTGTAATATTTTGTAAGTAATTTTGCGTGTATATATTAACTTTAAATCCTGTACGGAAAAGTAACTGCGAAACGCTAGATTTGCTCCGACCCGCTGGTACTCCCAAAAGCGAATTCTGCCGATCGCAAAGGGTTAAACGATGATTCCTGAGATGATTTCAAGCAACATTTTCCTTTGCGAAAATGTCAAGATAAGTTTCGTTAACGAGTTATTAACCCGTTCGCTTACCGTTTCTTCAATCTTCACACATATTAGCAATAGTTATTCACGTCTTTGACACTCTGTCAAATGCAAAGTATCGAAACATTACACGTATTTTGTATTCGCTAATTTTCAATATTGTAAATTTAAATTACAGTTAAAGCTAAAATTCAACTTTATCATAAATATTGTGTCTTTTTATTGAATTTTATCCAGAATCGGCGCCACGAGTGTGACTCGCGGTTATAGGGCAAAGAGTTAATGAAAAACACTGATCAATCACAGAACGAGTACAGCGGCTGGCCGCCAGCGGTAGCGTTGACTTTGAACCGCGCTTATGCTTTGACGAGCAAGTCAGAATGTATCGAAACAACTGTCGACTAGTGTTGAATAAAAATTATATCAAATAAATAAATAAATAAATAATTATTCGTGTAGAACAAGTAAACTGAGTTTCAACGCTCGTTCACAGTTGCTTCGATACATCCTGACTTGTTCATCGAGACACGAGCACGGCGTGGTATTAACGCTCCTACTGGTGGATAGCCGTCTTACTTGCTTTGCGATTGGTCAGTGTTTTTCGTTAACAACTCGTTAACGGAGCTAAATTTGACATTTTCGCAAAGGAAAAGGTTGCTTAAAATCATCTCAGGAATCATACCTTGAAGGGACTTACAGACTTTTTGGGACATCCTGTATAATAGTCATGTTCGGTATTATTTTTTACGGAAAGAATCTTAGTAATTTGGTTATAATAATCTCATAACACTTAGCCAACCCCGATAGAGATTGAAATCTGAAATCATGGAGATTGTTGAATTGATTGTTGATTTGATCGTCCCTCGAGTTTAATTGTAAACCGTTTTTGGGGCCTGCTGCTGGCAATATGCGTACAGAATGGAGGAAAGCGGGAAAAGGGGGGAACGAGCAACCGTGGGCCTGCGAGCCACATTTTTTCAGAAAGTTAGTCTTAAGCTGAACGCGGGGTGGTTATTGATATTTATCATTTACATAGGATTGTAAGCAATAACGTTTATTTATTCAAGAATAAAATATAGCCTTTTTTCATAGAACAAAACTGTCTATAAAGATACACTTTGATTAATTTTGTATTTTTTGTATTTTTTTGCCAAGACGATGTTCTAAAGTGTGTTTTTTTACATAAAGAAAAATTTATCTTTTTTGGCCGGTTTTAAAAAAAAAATCTGTGCGTTAAGGGATTAATCATACAAAGTTTTACGGATTTTTAAGGTTTTAGGGATTTACTCGTTTGAAAAACGAGATGGTTAGAGATGAGTCCCAGGAATTCCTGGAACACTTAGCGACCAGAATAAGGACCCAAATGTAAGACACTTAAGCGGACATTATTGTACTTCGGATAATCGACGTTGTACTGTACAATACCGGACAAATGAATTCGGACACTGATGTTTTTATGTTTTTATGTTTGTTCGTTGTTATGGTAAAGTACTTATGTCACTCATATATTTCTTTACCCTCTATAGCCGGAATTTTGTCTACTTATCGGAGGAAAAATTACGATTGATTACAGTTTTTCGCTTTGATTCAAAAATTCTTAAAGTAATAATTGTTATAGATGAATCGAGAAAAGATGAATGCAAAGGGTTAATACTAGATTTACGGAACGCGTCAATTTGACTCGGTTCAGATTTGGTGCTTGAGTTTAACAATCACGCATGCGGAAAATGTAAACACAAAATAGAATTTATATACGTGAAATATACTAGATAAATCTCTGCTAATAGAAATCTATTACCCGTCTGTAGCCTGAATTTTGTCTGCTTATCGGAGAAAAAATTACGATTGATTACAGTTTTTCGCTTTGATTCGAAAATTCTTAAAGTAATAATTGCTGTAGATGAATCGTGGTATCGCTGCAGTAATACAGTAATCAAATTTGATAGCACAGTGATGACTAAATAAAATAAATTTTTTAAAATACAGATACATTAATTTGTTACTTTTAAGTGACACGGTGCTATAGAGGGTTGACTATTTTAAAATATGTATTTTGTATTGAAATTTTTTATATTTAACGCTCCACAGACATTTTAACACTGGAACAACCAACGGTTCAAGTATACCTATTTCTACCAAACAATTCAAATCGATAGGTATTTGGAAAAAATATAAGATGCAACGGAAATAAATCTTGATCTATTAGGTTGGTGCATATGAAATGCCGAATTTTGATTACGCGCAAATATTTGTATTCCTGTTTCCACCGTATGATTATTTATGAGACGACCTTTTATACAGTTCGGTTATCTATTATCAGAGTCATATTATGTTCGAAACACTTTTTTCTAAATCGTGCATTTTAGCCACTTTTTAAACATCTATTCCAAGTATAAATTTTGTTGACATTCGTATAATTTTCTTATACGAACACAAACTTGAAAATAATGCTACAAAAATCACTCGGAACATAAACGGACCGTTTAGACAGAATATTGTGAACAAGAGGAAAGTTGAGCGTTAATTCGCAAAATTCCGTTCTAGAAATTTCTCTGCGAAATGAGTTATGTGGTAGACCCGAAGCGTCAATGGATAACGATGTATTGAAAGCATGGATGGAAAGTAATTCGCGTCGAACGTCAAAAGAACTTGCTGTAAGAATGACTATTAATCATTCCATGGTATTACATGACATTTTGTAGATTGGTAAGGTGAAAAAATGACACGAAGTTGTTATTATTTGCTAAGAAAATCCGACATTTCATATGCACCAACGTGATACATTCGTTACAGAAAAGCATAAAAAATTCTTAAAAGTACCATTCTAAATGTATAGAATTTATACGAGAAATTTTGAAACCAGTCATTTAGACCACTTTGGTAGTTCTGGTGTTAATTTATGTTTTTAAAATTAAATTCACCCTTTTGCAAATCAAATTCATCATTTTGCGAATCAAATTTGTTTAATATTTCTCAAAAATAATTAAATTTATTTAATTTATAAAAAATAGTTTAATTTATATAAAATATCGATATTTAAAAAAGAAACATCAAATAATGTTAACGCATTGACGACGGTACTTGAGTTTTGTAAATTTTACTACGAAACAGAATTAAAATAAATTCTTGTTTACATAAGTGATAATTCAGTGAAGATTCATAATTCGAAGTTTCAGTTAAGAAGATCATTTTTAAAAGGAATTTTTTATACGTTGTCGTTCACTATTTTTACCTTTTCAAGGTACGAAATATAAAATACCAGGAATTTCGTCACCCGTCCGTAATGTATTAATTACACAGTAAGAAATAAAAAATTTTGTTAAAATTCATACAATTGCATAATTGCATACGAAGATGAAAGTGTGTATGAAAACCGTGTGCAGATAATTCAATAACAGTAACAATTAAAGAAGAACCGTTTATAATAACTTAATAGCGTTACAATAACCAAGTCTATAAACGATTCTTCTTCAACTAAAACATATTACTATTATAACAAAATTTTCGATTTCTTACTATGTAATTAACACTATTCGATGTTTTTTTTTCAAATATAATACACGGTGAATTTAATTTACAAAAGGTTGAATTTAATTTGCAAAACTTATACGCACAATCATTTAATTATATTCAGAAACATCATTTGTCCGAACACATTTGCCCTGCACTGTACATACATACGTAATCAATATACTCGCTTCCGGACAGCCGACGATTAACCGTCTCCGATATTCTAAGAACAATTGCTGTGTAAAGTTACACGAAATAAAAAAAAAGAATAAATAAATAAATAATTGCTTGTGAGCTACGTTACGTGGCAGACGTTCATCAATGTAGCGTAATCGATAGGATGTAAGGCACATTGAGATTAAGTATAATAGCGTTAGTGAAGATTATAATTAACGTTGAACGAATAAGAAGAAAATACGCATGAAGCCTAGATGATAACTAGATGATTCTCGCGGAGAAAGTAAATAATCCGCGTGCTGCATTTCTTTCTGTGTGCCGAAGCTTTCGTCGCCGTAGCATTCTTCGTTAACGCCTACCAATGAAGCAGAGTCATTAAAAGACGGGGGGAAAAAAGGGAAACCGTAATGAGCTATAAGAAGTTAAGAACGAGTCGAGAAAGGAAAAAAAAAAAAAAGAATACGACAGTCATGCTGCGAATCGGTTTCTGATTCGTTGTTAACGCTAGAACTACCGAATCGATGAAAATGATTGGTTTGAGATTTGTCACATAAATTGTATATTCACCGTGACGCATTTGTAGAAATTTCTTGTGATTTTCTTGTAACGAATATGAATAAAGATTTATTTCCCTTGTAGCTTATATATATTTTCTTTTTCTTTTTTTAATATTATTTTGGAATTTTTGGTGGAAATATTGTTGTTTTGATTCTAGATGAACTATTATTTGGAAATCTTTGGTAGAAATATTATTGTTTTGATTCTAGATAAACTATTATTTTGAAGATTTTGGTAGGAATACTATTATTTTGATTCTAGATAAACTATTATTTTGAAGACTTTGGTAGAAATACTATTATTTTGATTCTAGATAAATTATTATTTTGAAATCTTTGGTAGAAATACTATTATTTTGATTCTAGATAAACTCTTATTTTGGAATCTTTGATAGTAATACTATTATTTTAATTCTAGATAAATTATTATTTTGAAAGCTTAGGTAAAAATATTATTATTTTAATTCTAGATAAACTATTATTTTGAAAGCTTAGGTAAAAATATTATAGTTTTAATTCTAGATAAACTATTATTTTGAAAGCTTTTATAAAAATATTACAGTTTTAATTCTAAATAAATTATTATTTTGAAATCTTTGGTGGAAATATTATTGTTTTAATTCTAGATAAACTCTTATTTTGGAATCTTTGATAGAAATACTATTATTTTAATTCTAGATAAATTATTATTTTGAAAGCTTAGGTAAAAATATTATTATTTTAATTCTAGATAAACTATTATTATTTTGAAGACTTTGGTAGAAATACTATTATTTTGATTCTAGATAAACTATTATTTTGAAGACTTTGGTAGAAATACTATTATTTTGATTCTAGATAAACTATTATTTTGAAATCTTTGGTAGAAATAGGTATAACTTGATCGTCGGTAGTTTTAGTTTTAAATGTATCGCGCGTTTTTAAGACACAGTTTTTTTTTTTACCTAGATTTTATGTAAGATTTTTTTCTGTCTAATAATAATTTTGTATAACGCTTAACACTTGAACTACAGATGATTAACGTATATTAATGTACACCGAAGAGATCGAAACGGAAGGTACATGAAAAAATTCATAGTGCAAGATAGACAAACTTTCAATCACGGAAAATCTCGCAAAAGACACGATAGAAAGTTAATAAAGCTTGTATCGAATATAACAAACTGGTTAATTTTCACAATTTTGGTAGTTTTAGTGTTAAATCTGAATGGATTATAAAACTAATTTATTTGATCCTTTGTTAAGTAAATTAAAAAGTTACAAAGAGTTATGTACAAGAAATTTACAAATCGGTTATAAGAGGTCGTGCTAAATTTTAATTAAAAAACCAAGCAAAAAAAATGTTTAATATTCTGATTGAAAGTTGTATAAAATTAAAAAAATTAAAATTAGAAAAAAAGAATATCGTAAATAAATTTAGAATATGAAAATCTGATTTCATAATTATTTTTTAGTTGTAAAATTGTTTCGCCTATGATTCTGTAAGGGAGTAATAAACTGTGTTGCATATCTGTCAGAATGCAGAGCATTTAATTATTAAATACTATGTAGACTATATAACAGACACACGCAATCGGAATAATTAATTATAAGCGTAGCGTTTCGCTGTTCTGGATAAAGTAGCAAACGTTGTTAGTTTAATATTTTATCAGATTTCCTTGTACGTTAAAATTTTTTATTTCTTTACAAAACCACACATAATAAACTTTACGTTGGATAAAGTATTAAATACCTACCACGTATTGGGTAGACCGATGCGAATCAGATCATAAAGCGTATCGAATTAAAATAAAAATTTACTCAAAAGATTTTTAAGTTCAAACAAAATTTTTCATTGTTAATGTTCAAATTAAATGGGTATTGATTACGAATTTATAATAAGAAGTTAACTTTCCAAACTTTAACTATTATTTTTTCAGTGTTAAAAGAAAATGGTCCCATATTTCTATTTTCGTAAATTTCATAATTCATTTCAAATTTATAATTTGAAAGGAAAAATCGCTTTATAAAAAGTTAAGTTTCCAAATTGTAACTATTATTTTTTCACTATTAAACATAAAATTATTCGATTCGTCGTGGTCTCG
>SMSQ01026092.1:4527-39313 GCA_019453375.1 Ctenoplectra terminalis
GTCAGTTTTCGGAAATAAACGAAGCTTAAACGAAAATTTCAGCGTCGGTCCGCAGGGAACCGATTAATTAAAATTTCATTCGAGAAGACGACATTTTGTATACACTTAATGGAATGTTATTTATTTTTTATTCTCGCATTCGGTTATTTATCTAAATCGAAGCTTGTTTGTTAATTCGTTTATATTTATTCGTTTAAAACGAAATATCGTGTAATAATTCAATTGGAATATTGGATACTTTGTTTTTGTTTTTGTTTTTTTCTGTTTTTTGTTTTTGTTTCTTTTTCGCGTTTGATACACGGTTTTTATCGTTGATGTATAATATCGATATCGTTTTTTGTACGACTTGTATTGGACGTTGCGAAGTGTTTTAAAAAACAGCGTACTTTTAGTTAATTAAATATTTCTAAACGTGAATTAACGTCAAAGCGAATAAAAAGACGAGTTATTTGAGCGCGGTGAAACGTATCTGGATTAATATTTAAAAAATGAAGCATATCCTATGAGAGATATATTCAACAGGTGTTTAAAGGTCTCTAACTATTTAATAATCCGTGTTATATTTTATTTCGCGATGCCTCTTCGAATTATTTACATTTTCATAGCTTAATGGACGTATTTGGCAAATTGTTATAACAGGCGGTAATGAAATTACTCGTATTTAATATTCATTGCATATACGTTAATTAATATTTACGCAGAATTATTTTTCAAAGTTCAACAAACAAATCTTTTTTCATTTCTTTGTAGCTACTTCATTTTTCCTCTTTTGCAAAGTAAACTGCAGAATTCTATATTTTTTATTTCAATTAATTTTCTTAAAAAAGAAGAGACGAAATAAGGAAATGGAAACAATTATCACACCCAGCAAATTTTCCATAGTTTTTATCGAAACTGATTTTTAATTGTATTAATAATGACTTTTCTCCAGTTCTGATAATTATTCGCCATCCGTATATTTACTCTCGAGTGTAAAATTAATGAAATGTTTCTTTTAATTATTACATTCAATTTGCAAAGTTTCATGTATCTGTGACGTGAAAAACAGGTCAGGTTCTATTTATTTATTAAAGCAGGTATACAGACATAACAGAAATTCGTATAAATTACCCTACTTCTATCAACCTTATTTTTTACGCAACCCCAATTAAAGGTCCCGATAACTTCTTACTAATTTCCAACCGAATACTTCTCCCTATCACTCCAATCTCCCGTAAGTCCCAATACTAGACTTAGTACTTTCAAAATTCCAAAAATTCCCAAACTTCGATAAAAAAAAAAATTTTTTTTATTTCATATAAAACACCTTCGAAAGGAAATACAGTCATATTAGCGTCGAACTAATGAAATGTAAATTAAACAGCGTCATCCCCGTGACTTATTCCCTCTCCTAAATTTTCCCTTCCGATAGCCGCGCGTCCCTGGATGCAGCAGCTTAATTAACGGCGTTTCCTTAGCTGGCAAACAAGGAACAGCTAATCTCCGCGCTCTCCTTGTTCTTTTTCCTCGTTACCGGGCCGGTCGTTTCATAAGTTACAGTTACCCCCTTGCGCCCGAAGGAAAGGGAGGGAAAATTCGATCTATTTGTCCGAAGGATCCGTGTTTCCCTTCGATTCGACTGGATCGAGAGGATCTAATTAACTGCGACGGGAATCGATCGATCCGTCTTTCGAAGCTTTAGGAGATTTCTTTCTTCTTCTTTTTCTTTTTTTTTTTTTTTTTTTAATTTCCCATCTACTTAGCTCAGCGACGAGTGTTTCGTTCGGTTCCATGGATCAGAGACGAATCGAGAGACTAAAGAAGAATTCGACTGTGTCGATTTCTCTGATGTTCTTACTTTAGGGGTTTGTGTTGTTTGTACGTTTGGGAAAAAAAAAAGTGGATCGCTCGTGGATGGGTTTTGTCCGGAGGTCTTACGAGGATCGTCGCCCAATTCGAAATCGATTTTGGTCTCCTTGATGTATGTTGGCGAACAGTTGAGTTTAAGAGGACCGAGGGTCTTTGTTCTTTGTCTCTGGGTGCGAGGTTTAGAGGTGAAATTGGATGTTGGAGATCGGGAGATGGTGCTTCGTAAATGATGGATCGTGTAATTTGGATGTAATTGGAGGAATGAATCGTAGATCGATTGAATTACCAATTTTGTGTATAGTACGGCGGATTATGGGATATATAATGTATCGTTGGAATAATTTTGTGAATGGTTGAAGGGGTGGAAGAAGGTGACGGAGGAAATTAAGGGTTGCGAATAAAATTTTTAATAGTTGCCTTTTTGAATTAGTTTTCTTTTTTTTTTGCCGAGCGATTCTTTTTTATCATTTATTTACCTATTTTCTGAATATTCTTATCCTTCTGAAGCAACCTTAGGAATTTAAGGGTCGCGATAAAAATTTCAAACAGTCGCCTTTTTGAGTTACCGTCTTCTTTGTCGAGCGATTCTTCTTTATTAATTATTTAGGTATTGTCTGAATATTTTTATCCTTCTGAAGTTACCTTAGGAATTTAAGGGGTGCGATAAAAATTTTAAACAGTCGTCTTTTACTCTCTTCCTTGTTGAACGATTCTTCTTTATTAATTATTTAGGTATTTTCTAAATGATCCTTCTAAAGCTATCTCAGCGTATGTCCACCCTTTTTCAATCTTCCCATTTATTGCACAAAATAAATTCAATTCGAAGATTAAATTGTCACCACCCAATCGTTAACGCTATCAAAGACACCTAATATCAACGAACAAAACTTTCTCGTAACTTCGCGAATACGCTGAAAATTCTCGCAGCATCTGATTCCCCTCCTATATCCATCAATCGAGGCAATTCGACGTTTTATAGAGCGGAATATCTTTGCGAGCGCGTTCGTTTGCATTTCCATTCGATGTCCTCGCCTATCGATCCAAAATGGGAATATAGTTTCGATCGATTAAAAATCCGTTCCTCGTCTTTTTAAGGGGTGAGTTTGAAAAAGGGGTGAAAAAGAGCTGTACGTTGGGGACGAAACGTGGGGTTGCTGGTAACCGAGTCTCGTGGCGGTCTGACGAGAGGAGAAAGCGTAAGTTTTCGCTCGTTAAGATCCGTAAATAACGGCGCCATCGAGGATAACGAGGCAATTTCCGGCTACGCTCGACCACGTTCGAGTTCTGGTGGCGGCGACTTGAATATTCCATGGTTTTTTTATACTTCCTTTTGCCGCTCTCGATTGAGGAATCGTGTGTGCGTTGCAAAGTTTCGCTCGATTCATTTTGTTCTCAATTTTTCTGCGTTATTTTTTTTTTCCTTTTTTTCACACTGATTGCAGTTTAAACCGTATCCTCGAGCATCGAGACGGATGTAACATGCATCGCGCTTGGGCACGCCGAGCTACTTAGCCAGAATTCTCGCGAGAATTTTAGTTTACGAGCGGTCCGAGGTATCGTCGATCGTTTCAAATATTTATGGTTAGCTTTGCTGCTTTGAACTGGACAGTTTGTGGCTCGCCGAACGAGCCACAAATTAAATTATTGAATTAAATTGTCGAATCGTATCCTGTGAATACGAATAGAAAGATCGATTAAGCGGATAAAAATATTTGTAGGAACGTGTGATTGAAAATGTGGTATTAAAGGATTGTCGGAGATAAGATGATTCACTAGTTACAGTTTGTTTTATCAATAAAGTCTTCGGATGAATCCTTCTGTTTGACAAATTATTGTCTTCTTGCAATGATTTATATCGTTCAAAGATGTTCCAGTTTTCTCGAATGGGAGATAAAGGTGACTATGATAGATCCTTCGGGGTAAATTGATCTTTTGTTTTTCAAAATCGGTAGATTACCTATTGTTGGAAACTCGGTTGAAGAATATTCGTGCAGCGGATCCAGTTACAGATTAAAACTTGCACAGTATTAAACTCCACCAATCAACAGTTTGTAAAGTGAAATTAAGCAGTAATCTGTCTTCGTTTTAAATCTAAGATTTTAGACAATTCTCATTTACTTCTATTCATAAAAGGTTTCGTCACACTGTCGTTTTCAACTTAAACAATATTTTACATGTCACTATTTTTTTTTTTTTTTCTGCTCGCAACCAGCTTCCTCTAAACAATACTCCCGCGAAGCACGAGCAATCTTATAAATCAAGCGAATGCTTCAAAACTTTTTCCATAAACAGCGAGGATCGTTAACGGTTAGAGGACCATCCATCTACCGCCTCGATGAAAACGATTCTCGCTACCGACCGATTCCTTTCTCCCCTTAATGAACATGTAATTCCTTCTCGAACATCGACGCCTATCGAACCCCAACGGATCCGTTCACCCTTTCACCCTAAAGAAAACCGCAAGTCAGGCTAACTCAATTCCCCTTAATTTATCCCAACGGTTTCTTCCATGTTTGCTAATCCCTGACGCGTGTTGTTTATCTCGGGGACGAAATCGAAAACAATGGTGGCCGACATACGGAGATCGCCCCGGCGGTGGTCCGTTTCGAAAGTGCAATTGATCGCGTAGCCAACACCAGAGTGCAGCTGTACGGACTTAAGGCGGACGTCGCGGACCGTCCCTCCGTTTCCAGCCAGAGGGCTGTCTGTTGCTGCCAACTTCTACAAAGAGAACGTCTCTCCGGTTTCTCTTCTCGTCCTCTTCCTCTCAGACCGTCTCTGTTCTTCGTCTGGCTCGGCTGGCTCTTGGCTGGCGCACGAAAGAGGCGAAGGCGCAGCAGCAACAGCGGAGAGCAGCGTTGGAGGGTGGATGAGAGAGGAAAAGCACGAGCTCTTCTCCGGAACAGAGAGATGCCGTCGGAGGAATCGTGGCCTGGGTAGGAGAGAAGACGAACAGAGGAGAGTTGGAGGAAAGTCGAGCGCGGAGGAGTTGTGTGCTCGATGAAGGATGGAAGAGAATCAGCGACGATGACGACGATGATGACGATGAGAAGGCGGTAGCGAGGAGGAGGATCCGACTGGAGTGCAGCGTGGTTGGTATAGTTTGAAGAAGGAAAAGAAAAAAAAAGTGGAAGAAGTAGAATAAGAAAAGGGTGAAGCGGAAGAGGAAGGAACGGGGAGGGATGGAAGAGGGAGAAAATTGAGCAGAAGAGTGGCAGAGAAGGTTGAAAGAGGGAGAAAAGCGTGGAGAGAGGAAGAGGAGAGCCGGGACGACCTGGGGGTTGCCGTGGCGTTATCGACCGGACTGGTGGTCGGTACGAAACCAGGCGTCGGCGCCGTGGATGCCCCGGCTTCCTCGAGTACCGGACCATCCTCCACCTCCACTGCTACCACCACCACCGCCTCCACCACCACCGACGGCAGCAGCAGCAGCAGCAGCAGCACCAGCACCAGCACCGCCACCTCCATGGAGGTCGCGCGGTTGGCTATCAGTAGAGCCCGGGACAGACTGCCGATCGCGCACACGGAGGGTGCGGGTTGTCCCTGGGATTGGTCATCGGATCGGGTTTGGTCGGTTGGTCGGTCGGTTGTTCGGTTATAGCGCGGTGCTCTCGCGCGTACGTGCGATCGGTTTCACGAGGCACGAAGTTCCGGTTCTTTCGCCTGTTTCCTTGTTTATACTTTTCGCTCGCTACCTATCCCTTTTTCGATGTCGCCGCGAATACCACGAGCGTGCGAAGTCGTCGCCGCGACCGTGATCGGTAAATGTAATACGGCGTCGTGAGACATCGTCTGTCGGGGAATTATTCTGTAGCAGTGACAGCGAAAGAAGAGCGATCACGAGATAATGAAGACACCTCGTGGGTAGTGGTGGTGCGAGAGGGTGCAGGTGGTGGAGTGGTGGACGAGTTTGTTCGCGAGCCGAGCGAACGGAGTTGGCCTGCACGAGTGCGACGTGAACCAGACAATGTGGATTCGACACCGGTCAGATCGTGTTCCATCGATATTTATCACCGCGATGTGTGCTCGCTGGCTTTGCCTCGACCCCTCAGACTGGACCAGTTCGCCGCGAGACGGTTGTTCTCGTGTTATCGGATTTGCATCGCGGTTCGTTGACTGAAAACGAAACCGGCCCTACCGTTTGCATTGACTGTGCGTGGACGAAGTATCCTCGTGGAGCTCTCGATGAAATTGAAAAACGGTACGTCGATAGATCGATGAAAAAGTAATCCTGGATAAGAAGCGAAGGATCGCGTACGATCGTCCCTTGTTCAACGATACCGATGAATTAGATCCCGTGCGATGTTATCGTCGTCTAATCATGTAAATTACCAACGACCTACTCGTTCGGGCTTATGGTTTAATAGTAAACTACTTAGCAAAGTGTTAACTTTGTTCCCTTCTCTACTTGAAGCCGTTTAAGTTCGAAGGTATGCAAATACGTGGTGGATGGAGAACTTTTGGTTAGCTTACGGTTTAATCACGGTTGAAAAGGTTTCGTAACTTCGTCGGCTTTTCCCTGGCTCCGGTTCGGGATCCTGAATAACAGCTGGCGAAACGAAACCCCGGCTTTTCCTGTGAATTAGTTTTTCGCCATTTTCCTCGCTGCTTTGAGTTTTCTCAACTTCCGTGCGTCTATTTCTGTCTTCTTAATTAGTGGAACTGTTTGAAATTTATCATCGTGCTTGAAAATTTGAACGAGCAGGCTGAAATTTTAATCCAAGTGATACCCGGAATCTTCAAAGTAATTATAAATATTCAATTCACAAATTCTCTATGAGACACGATCCAATTAACTCGTAACCCAACACCGTCCAAATTCTTATGAATTGCTATCTTCGATCTAAACAACTGTAAATATTCAATTCTCAAATTTTCTGAAAAAAAAAACACAATTTAATTCACAACCCACAATTCACAACCTAATTTACCAAAAATTCTTATCGATCGCTACCCTCGATCAACCCCTAAAAAATTCATCCACCGTACTTCCTCGCATCTATTCCCAAACGCACGTAATCGAGTTCACGTCCCACCGTTCGAGACGCAAAAATTTCGATCGTAAAGTTTGCCCGTCCATCGTGTTCTTCCTGTCTTTCTATAATTCCACGAGGATCGATTGCGCCCGCTCGGAAGTTCGGACAGAGCTCCGTCGTATTATTAATCGCCCTCCGCTCGTCCCCTGCAATTAGTCCTGGCTAGGAATTTAATTTCGCCGCGAACAATTCTCCTTCTCCGTTCCTTGTGTCCCATTCATCTCGACGATGGCTCGAGTTATCGATATCTCGGACAACACCGGTACCAGACCGTAGGTGGAAAGATCGCGACGAATCTGACGCGTAAATCCGGCGACACTTTGATCCTCTTTCGAAGTTGCAAAGCCTTGGTTACAACTGCAACGATAGAAGCCTCTGATAGGCAGCGAATCAGCAAGTAGTTGGAACACAGTTTGATCCAACTTCGGGATTGAAGGTGTTGGAGAAGTTTGGGAGAAACGCATTGGTTTCCTCGGATGGAATATAAAAGACGACTTTGGACGGGCGTCGTTTATCGTCGCTGAGACGCGTATAAATTTATACTTAACTTAAATGCTCTTTAAAGTTTATGCACCTCGGAGACACTGCGTCGAGTATTAGACGGATCAATTTTTATCGAAGCGGACGTTCGTAATTTTCACGATAGCGCCGGTCGTTCGGACAACAATTGCGTTCTTTATGAACACTGTTCGCTGTTCGCTTGTGTGCTTGCGGAAATGATGCGCCCCGATCTTTGGTGTTAGTGGCTTCGTAGCGGATTTGGTGATTTCTTTAGGGTTCTTTGTGATTTTATAGATCTGTTACGTGTTGGTTCGTCTTGATCGTTCGTATCTTTGGAGTTTTACGAAATTTTACTTATTTTACTTGTTTTGCTTATTTCGCTTATTTTACTTATTTTACTTATTTTATTTATTTTACTTATTTTACTTATTTTATTTATTTTATTTATTTCATTTATTTTACTTATTTTACTAGGAACTCTGATGTAGGATTGGAACTATGCAGTGATCGAACTAGAGCCATTTATAAAGTATTTATTAATAAAAGGAAACGAGAATAGCAGCGATGAAATAATTGAATAATCATACGTATCGTTCTACGAAAACTGCATTAGTCCCAATTTTATAATTACGGGTTTCGCGTCTTGATCGTTTACAATTTTGGAATTTTACGAAATTCCGGTGCACGGTATTTATTTCACGCGGCACTCTAATTACACGAATCTATTAGGAACTCGTGTATTTCGTGAGAAGTAAAATTTAATTTCATTTGTTTTTCAATAACAAGGTATTCTGCGAAAACTCGTAGACTTTATTCGAAAATTTCACTGAAATACTTTTCAATTTCTTTACCCCGTGGAACGCGTTAAACACTCACCGTTGGAACATACTTACGCTAAGCTGGTTATTTATCATAAAATTTGCTGTTGAGGATAAAAGAATGTTTGTAGGTGTTAAAGTTTTTCCGTCCAGACTGTGTTATAACGAACGAAGAAGATATAAATGTGTCAGCGTTCTTTTTATCTTGTTACGTTGTTCTACGACACCTACCTTCTATCTGCAGTGGCTACATTATAAAAGTCTTCCGGAGTTTGTCTAGCAGAAACGTTATCCAGTCACACGTTTTTCTCTGACGCGGATCCTTTTTTATGGAGACGTATCACAACATTTAAATTCTGAGTTACAAGCTTCGATGAAATCTCGCGAGCAATATTCTCTTAGCAATATTCGCATCTTTCTTTTTTAATCCTCGTTAGCTCGCTTTTTTTTTTTTACAAATGTCTCAAAGGTTTGAAGATATTCTTGACGAACATTTATTAATAAATAATATCGCGGTACAGTTATACTGTAACAAACGAATATTAATTATGTTCATCGTGAAATTTCCAATAAAAATAATTGCAACTAAAAATATCCGGAGCGATCCTCTATAAAAATACTTTGCAACCCTGTTGAGGATCGCGACCCAAAAATCAGTGTCACAATTAATCGAGCATCGCGGTGCGTCCATACTGTGATAAATAAACATTAAAAATCTTCATCGTGGAATTTCCAATAAAAACAATTCTAACTAAAAATAATCGCTTCAACCCCTAGAAAATACTTCGCAACCCCTTTGAGGGTTGCAACTCGCAGGTTGTAAACCCGAGCATCTAATAGATCGGTTGGAATTCTTTTTCTTCGTTCGGTTTAATAAATTATACGAAATCTGTTTTCGTACAAAACGTGCACATTGTAATTGACTTTGACAGTGGTGTTTGATAATTCGCGTTAGCTTCGATTTCCTTTGGAAACGAGAGTCGTCGATTCAAACTTAGAGAAGGAAGGAGAGAGAGAGAGAGAGAGAGAGTTATATGAGACTAGGCAAAGGATCGCGTATAAAGCAGTCGTGCAACTTGGAAATTGGAAATTCTCGCATTGCCACACAACCGGTATTATTGGGTTTCCGTGTCATTTGCGGCGACTCGAAACCGGCCGTGTTACAAATTGAGTTGTCCGACGTAATTCTCGGCGGACTGAAAAAGCCCGTTAAACGTCTGCAGAAACGCGAAACAAAAGCAACCCCCGCTGGTTTTCGGCGCCAGATTGTAATGTTATTATTCCATTAGTCCCTGACGGAGTCGCAGTTCATTTCCGTGCGATGCAATTTCAGTTCGGGACTAATTTGTTTAGAGGCCTTTACGTTTCCATCGCGGATTTGTGTCGCGTTGCTAAAGCGCGTTAAGCGTGTCTTATTAAAGCCAACGTAGTTTACCAAAATTACGGTGATATTTAAAAAACAATAATTGTCACGTTTTTGTATTTAATTCTTTTCACAAATAACTTTAGTGTTGGAAGATTTAGGTTTTCTTTATTTATGCTAGGTTAAAATATAAATATTGTATCGAGTCTCACGCGAATGATAAAAAGAAGGGTTTTGGATTTTAATATATTCCGTCCGTTGCGTATTTGATGAATCAGTAATTTTTAAATTATTTTAACGAGAATTCTGGCGATTAATAACTACATATGCAACCATGGATGAATCATATTTTTAATTTTAAAACAAACATAACGTTTGAGCATTTTTCAAATTTATGTTACAGAAAAGTGAACCGTCTGCGCGAAGAACAACCAGGAAACTACTAACGTACGAACAAAATCAAGGAATTGATTAATAGAGTTACGATATACCCTAATAAAGAAGCCAACAGAAGCATTCTGAGAACTGCCAAATCATCCCCGATATCCTCTGTATCGTCATAAAACTTAGGAAACTTTTTCCCCATCGAAGCTGTACAAAGGATGGTTAGCAATAGTCTCCGCTAGATACTCCGGAAGTTTTTCATGTTCCAACAAGGGGTGGCAATAGGTATAAACGTACCCTCGCCGCCGATGCTTCCCCTAAAATCATTCACCGACGTCGATTCGAGCTCGTCGTTCATTGGACGAACGACGATCGCGACGACGAGCGCGACATTTACAATAAACGACGACTTCCGGCCGACGCGGAAGCTCGTTGCCGGCCACGCAAGTTCTCGAGGATGGAACTGAGAACCTTGCAGCCGATTAGCGCTCTAGCACCGATTTTTCGCGAGTTCACGTTGAACGGTTGGACGGCTAAGAGGAAGGAACCGAGGGTGAACTGTGGGCTGTATTTTGTGCCGGGCACGGTTGAAGAGCGTGGAAAGATTAAGAAGAAGGATAACAGGGAGGAAGCCAGGAGATTGGAGGGAAAAGAGAAAATTAGAAAAGAGAAAGTCGAAGAGAGTTTCCTTCGCGTGAAGAAAAAAGTGGTATCGGGAAGAGTGATAGATAGCCCGAAGGCTATTACACGACAGAATTGGAGGAAGGAAAAGGTGGTGATAAGAACCACGGACGGTAGGAAAAATATAGAAGGTAGAGAAGACAAGAGCATAGAGGATAAAGATCTGGCACAAGAGGGAAGAGAAGAAGAAGAGGGACGTCCCCTAGCAGGAGGGCCCCACAGATGCGAGGCCCGGAGAGGCCAGTCCGCGGCGGCGTGACGCGATGCGGACGTCCTCCTCCTCGTTTCCGAGGAAGAGGAAGAGGAAAGACCTCTCGCCTCTCGACCCTATTGAAGGGCTGTCTCCCTTGGACAATAGTATCGGTCGATCGTTTATCTTGCACGATGCTTACGATGAATGTGTCGATTCTGTCCTCCACTGTGCTCCGTTGTACCAGCGGTGCCTTTTATCGGAAACCGCTGGCGTTTACGGGAAGCGTCGCGCCTCTGTCGTGCTCGACGATCGTTCTTCGAGCGACCAAGCTCCTGAGAACGAGACGGAGTCGCGTGATGTTTGCCAAGACGTCGAGAGCGCGCGAAAATGTAGCGTTTTTGAAAAAGAAGAAGAAGGAGAAGACTGGCGGGAAGGAGTCGTGCAAACGCGTTGCGAGAACAGGGGAGACAAGTCGAAAAAGTGTTTGGCGACGGTCATCGTGTTCCTCGGGCTGTTGTGCGGACATTGGTGTTCCGGTGGAGCGGAGGCACTCGCTGGTAGCCAGAAGTACAGCACGAGAACGGTCAGGACAAGGTACGGCACGTTGCGCGGCGTCGAAGCCAGATCGTCGACGTCCGTCGAGACTTATTACGGCGTGCCATATGCGACGCCACCAGTTGGAGCGTTGCGATACATGCCACCGGTCACGCCGACGCCGTGGCGCGGTACCAAGTTGGCGGACACTATGCCACCCGCGTGTCCCCAGAAGCCACCGGAACCGGACTCGAGCCTGCCGCGGTCAAGACGCGCCTACCTCGAGAGGCTAGCGCCGTTGCTGGCCAACCAGAGCGAAGACTGCCTATACTTGAACCTCTACGTGCCGAAACCTCCTCACGGTGAGTCGAACTGAGATTTTTATTTTCTTACGAGTAATTTATTTTTACCTGTAATTTATTTTTGCGGGCAGTTGAGTTTACGGGATCTGTTAGGAAAGAAATTAGTTGTAAGGAGGAAGGATTTATTGGGAATAAAAATGAATAGGATGGAATAGGATGCATCGAGGTGATATATATTGGTTCGATACCGTGGTAAATATAATTGTAAGTTAGATCGTTCTTCTTTAATTCGTCAATGTTGTTTGTGAAGAGGTTAATTTTTTTTAACAGATATCTCGCGCTTTCATAAAATGTTGCTATTGCAATTTTTTCAAAGGACAATTTAATCGTCCGTGGAATATTCCGGAAGTGCTCGTTACATAAACGTTCTTTATCCAACCGTGTCGCAATTTTAAGGGTTGAAATCTCGTTTAGATAAGAGAATTCAGTCCCCTATCAGCGTTGAACTTGAACGTTGCACAAAGCATATACGCCGCGGTGTGAATAATTTTACACGATAACCGAAGTGCCTGCTCTCACGCGAAACGTCAAGCGAAATTTTATGGTTAACACATTCGTCTTTCCTAATGCGTGATTATGGTCACGTCTAGTTTTATCGTTCACGCTTTTCGGTCGTTTGACGTTTAATTACTGGAATCGGGACTTCGTAACGCGGTCACGAATGTAATAAGATATAATTTCGTTTGTTTTACATCGTTCCTATAATTTCTGCAACGCGATTGATAATTTGCTCCAAATTCCAAGATTCGAACACAGATCGGAATAAAAAACGTGATTTTTTAATATATTAGTTTATTTTCTCACACAAACATTGAAAAATCTGAACAATAAACATTGGGAAAATTACGCAAGGAAATTAATTTCACGTTTAATGTATTATCAGTTTCCCGGGTGTGTACAAGTTGCATGTTTATTCTCAGCGCTTAGTTGTTTTATTTCATAATGTTACACACTGTGTTCTCTTGCAAAGTTTCAAGACTAATATTTGGTAAACCGAAACGTGGTTCATTATTATAATTAACTGTGTTGATAAACGCACGAATGATTTAGAAAGTATTAATAAATACGAAAGGAAACATACACGAAACTTGAAGTTCTACGTGAATTAAACAATTAAAAGGTGCTAACAAAACGGGAAGAAATTTTAGATCCTTCTGAATTCGAGATAAAAATTTCCAGACGAACTTGAAAACGTAGCAAGAAATATGTTTAATCCGCGAAACGGTCGAAGATATTACTTTTTACTATCGCGAACTCAATTTCGTTTCTCCTTATCATACGAATCACGATCCGAATAACACGGTTGAGTTCACTCGATGAAACAGAATTATTTTGGACAACAGATTAAAATCGATACAATAGAAATATGTTTAATCGGATCACGTTCTCCCCGGCGTATCAATGATATTACGGACGCGGCAAGCAAATTTTTCAATCGGTCGAATGTGTACGAGCCACCGAATTTTTCTGCACAGTCGACGAAAAATACGTTGGCCACCCGAGCCAGGATCGAGTGAATTTCGACAAGAGGCTGCCACGTCAATCGCAGAGTTTGCAATTCCATTCTTCCCGTCTATTTTTCTATTCTTGCGCAATATTCGAGGCAAAAGAGGAAGTATGCTTTCTTGGTTCGTCGAACGATCGACCATAGCAGCGGGGAAATTTCTTATCGTTTCGTAGAGCAGAAAGAAATGGAACGATTATTTTCCAAAGATGTCTCAATTCCGGATTTAGGAAGCTTCTTATCGTATTTTATGCTTTTTTTTTAAATTAAACAAATATTTTACGAGATATTTTCTATCTGTCTTGATTAATTTTAGTTAAACGAAGGATTGAATTCTAACGTTTACTATTAAAAACTTTTTCAGTGATAATTTTCATAATATTCTTTTTGGTTCGGTTACAATATTTTACGAGGAATCGTCTCAGCTTTGAACTTTTAATCTATTTTTTTTTCAAATAAATATATATTTTTACATACGGTAGGTATTTATTATTCAAAAATTATTATTTCGGAACGGTGGACGTGTTGGGGATAAATTAATGTTGTTATCGAATATAGGAGAACATAATTTACTTCACTGTAGATTTTAGTATCGCTAGTGCTTTCCTATTTCAATGTTCATTACTCGGTTTATGTTTCATTAACATTTTAGTTAGTATTGTTCGTTAATTCTTGTAATCGATTTATCGTTTCGCATTATATCTCGCGCCCGAGTATTTTACAGCGTATAGATCGATTTAAAGTGATACGCCAACACTATAGCAGCTGTGTGCCATATGAGACCACCTTTATTGCTACCTTCGCTAACAGATAGGCAAGGATTAAACTTGCGAGCACCAGCTTCTGCGCTGTGTTGAAACTGAGTTAATAACTCTTTTACGATAGTAGATTAGTGTCAAAGCTTGGTATTTCACTTAAATATAAGAGTACATAATCATAATCGAGTTTTTGATTATCCATTTGTTGTTTCTCTTCATTTTTCTAAACGCATTCCGTATATTTTCGTGTTCTCAAATTTTTCACAAATGCGTAAAAATCCGCAGTCAAATTATAATTGTATCGTAAAGAATTATGCGACAATATAAAGAAAATGTATTTTTGCTAACGCGAAGTGTGTTAACCCTTTGGACTCCACTGGCACAGTTATATCGACACGTATAATTATCTTCAAAGGTTAGGTTTCAATTTAAGCTTCATATCTTCGTTAATTAAAAATCTTTTTCATTTTAAAACAAACCTAAAAACATTTATAGTTGTTTCTCCCTTTCCAAAGTAACGCTTTAAATTTTCACAATGCTCCCGCGAAACTTAACGCTGAAACTACCGACGATTAAAATATACTTATTTCTACCAAAGAAGTCACGATAATAGATATTTGAAGAAATACTCTTTAACAATACAATTTACAGAAAACCAGGAAAAATACTCAAAAACGCATCCCTCAAAATTTACACAGTTTTTATGAGAAACTATTTTATCGGTTTGGTAATTTCGATATTGCAAAAAATTTATGTTCCACAGGGTTAATATTCCAACGGTACCATCGATTACATTTTTTCGGATGAAAATTCGCACACGAAAACAGCTCACCCTCTACTTTTTTCACGGATGGCGCGGTGGTTCGATCAAAGGTAGAGGAGATCTAGACAAAACGTTTTGCACGATAGACAAAAAAAAAAGAAGAAGAAAAAAAAATGAATAGGCTGTCGAGTAACGGGGGTGCGTTTTGTAGCAAGGTCTCAGGGTGCCGATTACCAAGCTCTCGATACCCTTGTCTCGACGTTGGATTTTTTCCTTCACTTTCCTGCTTCATCCTCTTTCTTTTTTCTTCTTGTTTTCGTTCTGATTTCCTCGGATTTCGAGACCAAGCGGGGGCTGCGTGTCGGAGAAAGGACAGAGAGGACGAGAGAAGGAACGAGGAGGAAAAGAGAGGAGTGTCTACGACAAAAGAACGCCATCGATCGGTCCGTCGCGACGCTTTTCTGATTGCGAGCCAAGCGAAACGAGGAGACGACGCGAAAATTTAGACTGCCGTATCCGTCGTTAGCTTCGAAGCTGGTTCTTTAAGCGACTTGAGAAAAGGTGCTCTTTCGAGATAGGGATTTGCTTTTCATATAGGGTGTTCCGCGATTAAATCGATCAACTTGGCGAAGCGTGTCTAAAATTTTGTACGGTCGCTCAAATCGATCGCGTTTTTCCTTTCGATATTCGAGGTTTCGTGGTCATCTTCGGGTAGTAATTCAAACATGCTTCGACCTATTTTTATATGAGCTGTGAGGCGGAAAAAGAATGCTGGCGACCTTGGAAAATTCGAGAAAATAACAGTGATCAGAATTGTCCTACGCTATTTTTTTGAAACATTTAATTTGTAATCTCTTATATAAGTTTTATAAATTTATTATGGTGCGTTTCTGGAAATTTTTCAGGATTTTTAAAAATATGAAAGATTTATCTCCCTTGAATTACGAGTTTTTACATATAGTTATTATTATTATTTTTTTTTTTATAGGAATCGATAGTATCAGTGTTAATTTTTATTCCAGAATACGCGATTGACAGCTATTTAATTTTTCTCGAACCAAACTATCAGCCTCAATTTGGTCCATTAATTTTACTCCCGAGTGACTCGTTTAAGCGTTCCTATGCCGGGATACCCTCTACGTTAATTTGTTAATTCGACTAAAAAGAAGCGTTTGCCGTTCAGCGCAGATATCGAATATTCCTGTAGGAAATCGGGTTTCGTAGGCAGTCTTACATATTTTAACGCAGGTATTAAATATTCATACCCAAATACTTGGTTGCATAATTCTCGGATAGAAGGCTGATTTGATAAAATCGATTTCCTCAACGAGAAAAATATAACTGTTGCTTTTTATAAGCAAGCGTATTTATATCGTCGTCGGAGAGGAGAAAGTTATTGGTCGTGGTAGACGAGCGTAACTTCCTTCGAGTTAGAGCGTCGTATCCGATATTAATAGCCGGTACGGTGTTAATGAAGAGAGGAGCGCGTGGGTATGTGATTAGGTTCCTTTGGTAGGTAGAGAAGATGGGCAGATAAGCGTGGCGGTCTCGCGAGATTTTGTTTCTGAAATTTTGATGCCCTCTGGTAGATCTATTAATCTCGCTTGTCAGCGTACAATGTGTACATTCGCGATCGAGTAAGACTTACCGTGGGCTTTTATCGCGTCTGTGTATAAAATAGACGGAGGGTTGCTTCGAAGGGATGAAGATTAATCATTGTTTCGTTTTCAGTGTCGCGAACAGTTTATTTACTGTTATTATGTAAAGCTGTTTAATTAAACTAAGAAATGTAATATTTTCTGCGACAGAGAATTACATTTCAGTGTCTTCGACGAGACAGTAGTATTTTTAATTGTAAATTATCTCTCTTAAATTTTTTATCAAAAGTAGTGAAATTGAAATCTGTGGTTACGTTTTTGTTACTTTTACACGCACTCGATCATTGTTCCTTTTTCCAATTAAAATTGTACGGAGGTACAATATTTAAGTTATTTACGAAATAAGTCGTTCTTCCATAAATTGTACGCAAAACTGCTTTTTTATTCGACTTTTCGGTTCGATTTATTTCTGTGGTAGGTTCATGATTCTCGTCGTAACTTTCGCGGATGCAATTTTTGCATATTAATTTAATGCTTGGTTACTTTTAACAAATAATTCATTATAACAGAGAACGAAGTGCATGGAAACACAGAGTAAGAATAATTACATAATTACACGACGAAATAGAGGGGGAGAGAGAGAGAGAGAGGAATAAAAAAAAGGACACGACGCGTCTGAACATCGAGGTATTATACTACTTACGGTCTTCCGCCGCCAGTGGTAAAAGTCGCATTAAATCAGACACGTTACCAGTGTTTTTACAATACTCGTACCGATTTTAATTCGTACAAAAAAAAAAAAAATAAATAACGGTAGGAAAAAATCTTTTTTTATCGCAAATTTTGTTTTTGTATTTATTTACAACGAATATGCAAATAATGATACTGTGAATTTTATCGCGCAGAACGCAATTCTTCTAACCTGACAAATGTTAGTGATTTAATTTCGATTCTGTCGAAAAGGGTGCCACGCATATAAATCTGTATTTTATTAGTATTCGAAAAATCGAAACAGCACATTGTTCGCGCGAAATGAAATTGGCCACGATCCAATATTCGATTCTTCATGGCCGATGAAAAGAAGCGCGGGTACGGAAGAACGAAAAATAATGCATATTTCATAGGGTTTTCGAAAAATCAAAATAACGTATTATCGGGGGCCATTGAAGTAAGAATCGAGACGATGAAGTTCGAACGGGCCAATTTATTCGTGGAACGCGCGAATTGTTAAATTCACCGTGCCGTTCCCCAGCAGTTCAAGTTATTTAAAACTTTCACAATGTACAGATTTCGATTCTATTGCAAGACGTATAACTTCGTTCTTCGCTATTCCTCTGTCGTATTTTCGATACTAGCATTAATAATTCTAGTATCATCCAACTTACGAATTATTCGATGTTTAAGCTGAATTGATTTATGTAGAAGACATTTTCCAGATGACAATTTTTTTTTTTAATTTTATGATATTCTATAACGACTATAAATCCATAATACTCGATAAATTTTAATTTGTCTAAAAATAAGCTTAGGTAATTTTTAACCAATCGGATATATAAAATTAAAATTGATAATAACGAAGCAATCTCTTCTATTTTAAATTTTATATCATTGAACTGCTTTTTTTAAATAAAATCGTGATTAACATGGGAGCTTGTAGTATCGTATATTTCATGTTATTTAAATAAGAAGCGCGTGTTATTTTTTTTACGTTTGCAATGATCGATTAAAACCACACTTTCCAAATCAGAGATATTGAATTTATAAAACCTTTAATTAACGAGGGTTTTTAATATTCTGGCGAGCATGGAAGCAGTTGGCGCGTAACGCAAAGCTCGGAAGCATCGTGCGAGGCTAAAGGGACGTTAAAAATTGCATCAAAGATGAAAAAGATTTGCGTCACGAATGCGTATAACGATTTCCCGTTACATGTGACGCTGCAAGGATTAAGGATAACGATGGTGTTCCTTTTTGTTTTTTTTTGTTTTTTTTTTCTTTTTCTTTTTTGTTTTCTGCTTCTCTGTCGTTTCTCTCCCGTTCCTTTATCAAGAGATTTTCTACAGAAAGTATTTTCCAGCAAAGATTTTATAAGCGCATCGTTGCATCGTTATAGCAAAAAGGAGCGTTAGAAAGTAAATTCGTTGCCTAGCCTTTGATAAAAAATAGAACATCCTCGTTTTCAATAGCTCGAATGCTGCTGAGAGTAAACGCAAAGAAAATACTCGTTAATTTTATGCGGAATTATTTTGCTCTTCTCTTACAGGATTTAATTACACATTTTATGAAATGTTGATTAAACAGAATTTCATTAACTCTTCCACTACGATGTTATGAACATATATATTTATTCTCGTTAAAAGTAAATCAAAATATTAAGAATTCATCGCAACAATCGTTCTTCTTTGATTAAATATTTGTATGTACCTTTTTGTTCGCTCAGACTCGTATTCCCGAAACGCGTACCATTCTTTCTACACGAAGTATTAAAATTAATTCCTCCTAAAATACCAAACACGAATAACGATACAAAACATACTAGTTTGCTTTAACACAAAATTTTTTTCATTTCAATTATCAGATCGAAAAGATTACCAAACTTTATCCACTCACAGAGAACACACTTAATAATATTCAATAATCGTTAAAATTAAAGAATTAAATCCCCAGCGACTCCCGATTACAGATTGGAAACAATTTCTCCTCTCGCGGTATCCAAATTCAAATTACCAAAGAAGCTTCACAAACAACCTCTCTAAAAAGAACGCCAGAAAAAACAAAAAGAACAAAAAAAATTACACGAAGAACTCGGTGAAAAAAAATTCTTTCAAAGAGAAACCACGTTAAGTACACACAAATTTCCACGATCGACACGATTGTAGCCCCGAACAAACGGGCCCAAATCCTCCCGGACTATCCCTGAGTCAGCGTAAACAAGAATCTTTGTCGGTCGGAATTCGCTTACGCAAAGTAGATAAGCGCGCAGCACGTTTTATCCTGGTAGACTCTGCTCCGCGGAGCGAGGCGGACTTTTTCCACGCGATATTCCAGCCTCGTCGTCTTAGGTGCGCTTGGTTGAGCGTCGCGTTTCGAAACGAGTGGCGTTGTGCAAGCTTCGGGTCGTCTGCACGTAAGAAGCTTAGCCGTTCTGTGTTCCGTTCTCCGATATAGTCGTGGAAAAACCAGTCAGCCGTACGGAAAGAACCAAAGCTAGATGGAATAAGTGTGTGTAAGAGAGAGAGAGAGAGAGATAGAGAGAGAGAGAAAGGTAAAAGAAAGGAGAAGGGATTCCGAACTACACTTCCGTCACCGGGGGTAGTTTCCTTTTTCGTTTTGCTGGCATTCGAGCGGCCGAGACAGGATATTTAAATGAGATTCCCCGAGCGAAACGTATTTGACTTAACGCCCAGGAGATCCTTTTTCTTGCCTGAACGAAGCGTTACGCTCTCGCAAATGGGTTTACAGCCGCGATTTAATGACGACAATTAACGTGGCTGTCTGGGACGCGTGCATGGCGATGCAGGTCCAGGAGCTCTCCGGTGCTTTTTCGTTCGTCGGGTTGTAATTATGTTGTAATTACGAGGAGGAATTATAGTTTCGGTTATCAAGGAAGCTTGAATGCTGGGCTCTCTTTTTATTGGCGACGGTTGTTCATTTGTTAGGGGTCGTTGGGGATGGCTGTTAAGGTTAGAATTGGAGAATATCCTGGGAAATTGGGTTTCAGGTGGATGTTAATTTTATTTGTCTTAAAATGTAAATAGTGGTGGTGGGGTTGTAGAGTTTGGATATCAGAGGCTCTTGGACTTTTAAAATTTTTATTTTTTATTTTCTTTTCTTTTCTTGTGATTCCTGATTTCTTTTTTTTTAAGAATTCTTGGTGAGTGAACATTTGAACAGGATATTAGAGGGTATTGGACATTTTTAATTCTTATTTTAGATTTTCTTCGTTTTCCTTGTGATTCCTGATTTTTTTTTTCTTTTTTTTCAAGAATTCTCGGTGATTGAACATTTAAAAAGGATATTATAGGTTCTTGGATATTTAAAATTTTTTATTTCAGATTTTTTTCTTTTCCTTCTGATTTCTGATTTTTTTTTTTTTTTTTTAAGAATTCTCGGTGATTGAACAGTTGAACAGGATATCAGAGGGTCTTGGACATTAAAAATATTTATTTTAGATTTTTTTCCTTTTTTCGCGATTCGTGATTTTTTTTTTTAATTCTCAGTGATTGAACAGTTCCTCGAAAGAAACGAGATAACGGTTCGTAGAAACCAGGATAATGAGTTGAAAATCATGCGTACAAGGGCGTTAATCGACACGGTCGAACGCATTACCGCTAATGTCGGGGATTATGTAATTTTCCGTGTCCCTGTTGCAATGTGTTAATCGCTTAGTGAGATGAGATATTAAATATTTCATGAAAATCACTGTCACGCGTAATACTTCGTGTTTCGGTTTAAAAAAAGTTTCTCTTACACTAATCAATTTTTCATTCGTAATCAAAAAAAAGTTTCCTATATATTAATCAATTCTTCCCTTAATATAAATCAATTTTCCTTCCAAAAATTTTTTTTTTTTTTTGTTAATCTATCAGAAGTAGCTAAATTATCACGACTGTATCATATTCTTTGCTAAACTTTTTAATCATTTAAAATTAATATCACAGACAATAGCAATAGTATTTTTCCAAAGCAACAAAGGTGTACATTTTTTTCTCTTAAAAATTCTTGCATTCCTCGAAACGTATCGTTATTTCAAACCTTTGACCAGTAGTATGTGTAACACGAATGGAAATTCCGTTGCCGGTTCACAGAAATCTTTCATCGTTTGTGCAACACACGATTGTTCGCGCTCCGCGAGATAGGAATAAGGAAGGGTTGACTGGCTTTGAGTGACTCGACAATTTCGAAGGGCAGCCGCTGATGTGTTCTAATTGAACGTCGTAATTAAATCATCCTCGTGGATTGGGCTCACAGACCGTGTTCCTCGGAATTAGGCAAAGAGGATTTCAACGCGTAAGTCCGAGTGTCGGTGTTGAAGCGTAGTTAATTTATTGCCGCTCCACTCGTGCGGTTGTTCACCTTAATATTAATATATTTATTTCTGCGTCGATCGTGTCGATTATTTTGCTCCTCGTCGATCGTTGATTATAACCAGTTATCGAATAATAACTGAAATATACCCAAAATTATATTCTGCATTAAATTGCAAGAGCTTCAGCAGCGAAACGAAAAATGAAAATATAAATTCGTAAAAAATATATCGTTATAATTAACGTAGAAAAAATTTTTTAAACCGTGTATCGAGATTATTTTCTTCGATAGACTAAGACTAAAAGTAAACTGGTGAAAGCTGCACGATACTTTTTGGCATATTTTAATAGCTTTGTTTCTTGAATAACAGTTAGAATTGATAAAAAAACTGGAAAATTGGAGCGTGTTTGGTATTCTGTGCGCAGAAATGGTATAATCGGTGGGAAATCGTTGCGAGGAATATTTTATCTCCTTTCGTGGATAGCAACCGATACGTATAATTTGTAGAATTTATTATGCGCATTAATGATCGGGTGTTTTTACAGGTTATGGTTACCCTGGTTTGTACTGTATAATTATGTCGTTTTCGGTCTCGTTATTGGTTTCTTGCGCTTGTAATATAGTTTTTAATATTTTTTTCTAGCATCATCGTTGTCCTTTTCGCTCTAGATCCAATTTATAATTTTTGTAACAACGCTTCGAAGTGGTTCGAAGGCTTGGATTCTTTTTTCAAATTATTTTTTCATAGTCGTATCTATATTAACACTAGAACTACATGCGATTAAAGTACACTTATTTATACCACAGAAATCAAAATGAAAGGTATTTGAAAAAATATCTACTTAATATTTTTTATATTTTTTACAAAAAATCCCGGAAAATTCCCGAAACTACATTATTGAAAATTTATAAAATCTCCATAGGAAATTATGAACCAGTCATTTTGATCGGTTCGGTAGTTATATGTAGCGTTAACTTGACGCTGAACAAATAATGCCAGAAATAGTTGCTGGATTGACGAAATCGAATGTGACAAGACAAATTCGTTTAATTGATGGAGATCGCATTCTCTACTGTCCATTGAATATTTTTACAGTCCTGTTTTCTGTTGGCCGCTTCGCGCAACGACCATGTAAATTTGTAAATTCCGACGACCCTTTAGCTCGAATGGCCACTTCAAAACGATACTCTCAAACCATAACCGTCTATCACGTGTATCTTTATACGTTTTAACGCATCATGTATAATACACAGCAATCTTTGACCTATTCGTTCTTACAGTGTCATCTTTTCTTCGTCTATTTCCATCCGTAGAAGTTGCTCGAAATACGAGAGTAATAATAGTCGAGACACAGCGTTAACTGATCTCAAATAGTAGCAGTGGTCTTAATAAATATTATTCATGTGTGGTTGTTTGGCTCGCTATTGTTACGGTTTGTATTTTCTGATCGAGAAAAGGGAGCGTTGGCAAGCGACAGAATTCTTGAAACCTTTATAATAATTAGATATTATTGGGTGTATACTCGCACTATGTTTTTCGAGTGTCTTGGGTAGATTACGAATTTAATTTGTTCGAAAGTTTATTATTATGTATCATTGTAACACCTTTAACCCTTTGCGGTTTTATGTCGAGCCAGACTCGACATTTTACTTCGTTCCATTGTTTTCAGTTTTGGGATAGGAAACATATTCTTTTACATTAAAATATTATTTAATGGAAAATTTTCTATCTAGATATCTTACTGATAACGAAAATGTGAAAATTCAGCCAAATTATTGACAGTTTTTAAAAGTATATTATTGAATATGAACTAGTTAAGTTAAAGTATCGAACGTAGCTAACCGACGATGTCGGCAAATTAATTATACAGCGACGTCTATCTTTCTGAGCGATAAGATACGCAAAGGTGTAGCATACTAAACAATATTACGTTTCCATTGAAAATAAAAATCAGGAATTTTAAGCGGTGAAGTTTTCGTTGAATTAAAACGCGTTGAATTTAAGCGCGTGCCTCGATATTTTTCGTCCACGGTGACGCTCGCTCGCCGACCGGTTCCGCCCGCAAAGGGTTAAAGAGACGAATTAAGGAAACAAATTAAAAAGAAAAAAGGAAAAAATTGGTAGAAATAATTCACGAGTGAAAGTAATTTATTCCATTGATTAACACTTTGCCTTATAACCACGAGTCACACTCGTGGCGCCGATTCTGGATAAAATACAATAAAGACGCACAATATTTGTGATAAAGTTCAATTTTAGCTTCAACTGTAATTTAAATTTACAATTTAACATTTACAATGTTGAAAATTAGCGAATACAAAGTACGTGTAATATTTCAATACTTTGCGTTTGACAGAGTATCAAAGACGCGAGTAACTATTGCTAATATGTCTGAAGATTGAAGAAATCGTAAGCCAAGGGGTTAATTAATTTTAGTATTCTCTACCTTCGATGCGTAGTTAAACGTAACAATTTCTCCTAATTATTTACAAAGGAAAAAAAATTAAATACAGAAATATTGAAAAAAAAGAACTTCTTTCTTCATCACCATCTTAGATTTCTAAATGGCGATCTTCAAACTCGTTTCATTGTCGAAAGATTTCACGCGAGACTCGATTCTGCTATTCGAGACAATAACCAGACTATTTCTATCGATGTTACGCAACGATGCACACATTTTGTTACAAAACTGTCGCTAAATCGCAGCGACAAGACAACAGTCGTGACAATTATTACGAAGATTGTCTGGCTTAGTGCGTTTAATCCTTCGGGCGTCATTTGGCATCAGAAAGCGTATACAGCAGTTTCAGTCTCGAAGTTACTCTCGAAGTTTCGGTCATTGGAGGATTAAGTTTTCGCGCTGTCTGGATTATTATGCCTTCGTTGAGCAGCGTCGCGTGTTTCAGGCGGGTATGAATATTTGTTGCTAGGAAACGTAATTGGTACAGTTGCTGCAGGAGTTGAGAGAGTTTAGGGTTAACTTAAAACAGAGCTGTTTGTAATCGGAAGAGCATAATTGATGTCCTTTCGATAGGGAATTTCAACTGTCTCAATTTTGTGTAGCTTATGGTAAAGACGATGGAAATTTTGGTTAAATAGTCATTGAGAAATAAATTGTTTTTAGAGAAAGGAGAAATATTAATATTGAATTATTTTTTTTTTTAAATAAAGAGTTTTGTAATTTTGAAAATTTTGTGAAGCGTGAAAAGCGATGCGAGGTATGATTAAATGATTGTAGAATAAACTACATTTTAGTGAAGGTGGGAATACTAATTTATATTAATATAATCAAATGTTTTAGNAAAAAAAAAAAAGAAAATTACTGTCGTGTAAAACGTAGTTTGTGTGTACACAGAATTTTAATTGAAAACGTAACATGAAACGAACGTTGTAACAACTGAAGTGCTTAAAGTATCAAAGGATTAGTAGGAAATGGAAAAAAATTCTGAGAATAGGAAAATTAAAAAGTAGGAAATTCAATATATCCGATGACCGGAAATTGCGGTTTATAAGCCACATTTGTAATCTGGTTTTAATATTTTAATAACGTATTGGAGTAATTGAAGGACGACCGATTTAATTAAAAAATTCCGCCACGAATTTCTGGCAGCTAATTTTCTAGAATACATATTGATTTTTAATGGAAAAAAAAATAACGAAACTTCTCACGGAACAATTAACGAGAACGCTTTATGAATCTCGATAGATTTTGTCTTATTAATTCCAGCGTGACATATTAATTTCAAACAAAATAGAATTTTTTCCAGGCGAACGATAAGCTAAAATTTCTAACTCTACGTTTATTAAGTTCGTAGTTAAAAATCTCAACTAAAAATATACAGTAAAATTAAACAGGCACAGAATAAATTACACGAAGTTAACATTTCATAACCCATGCATTGCAATAATTACCAAATAACTCCTAATCACATTTTTCTTAAACTAAATAATTTTTCAAAACTCTAAGCTCACCAAGTCTAGTTCCATTTTCCAAATTAAACAAATAAATATTCTGCACTTTTATATATATATATGTAAAAAAAATAAAAATAAAAATGAAATAAGATAATCACTGGAGATTGAAAGGGTTGGTTTTTAAAATTAAAATAATTTCATGGACCTTAATCCCATCGTTCTAAACAAATAAATATTCTGCACNGTCGTCGGTATTTTTGGAAACAAAATATAGGATATTCGAGGTGAGCTCGTATGATCAAAATTAAAGATAGAAAAAAAAAAAAGAAAATTACTGTCGTGTAAAACGTAGTTTGTGTGTACACAGAATTTTAATTGAAAACGTAACATGAAACGAACGTTGTAACAACTGAAGTGCTTAAAGTATCAAAGGATTAGTAGGAAATGGAAAAAAATTCTGAGAATAGGAAAATTAAAAAGTAGGAAATTCAATATATCCGATGACCGGAAATTGCGGTTTATAAGCCACATTTGTAATCTGGTTTTAATATTTTAATAACGTATTGGAGTAATTGAAGGACGACCGATTTAATTAAAAAATTCCGCCACGAATTTCTGGCAGCTAATTTTCTAGAATACATATTGATTTTTAATGGAAAAAAAAATAACGAAACTTCTCACGGAACAATTAACGAGAACGCTTTATGAATCTCGATAGATTTTGTCTTATTAATTCCAGCGTGACATATTAATTTCAAACAAAATAGAATTTTTTCCAGGCGAACGATAAGCTAAAATTTCTAACTCTACGTTTATTAAGTTCGTAGTTAAAAATCTCAACTAAAAATATACAGTAAAATTAAACAGACACAGAATAAATTACACGAAGTTCACATTTCATAACCCATGCATTGCAATAATTACCAAATAACTCCTAATCACATTTTTCTTAAACTAAATAATTTTTCAAAACTCTAAGCTCACCAAGTCTAGTTCCATTTTCCAAATTAAACAAATAAATATTCTGCACTTTTATATATATATATGTAAAAAAAATAAAAATAAAAATGAAATAAGATAATCACTGGAGATTGAAAGGGTTGGTTTTTAAAATTAAAATAATTTCATGGACCTTAATCCCATCGTTCTAAACAAATAAATATTCTGCACTTTAATATAAAACCAAAAAGAAACAATAAAAATAAAAATAAAATAAAATAATCGCCATAGGTTGAAAGGGTTGGTTTTTAAAATTAAAAAAAAATTCATCCACCCTTATTCCATCGTTCACGCACGAATTACCTTTTTAATTCATCGATCCCGTCTTCTTACTTTTTCTTCACCGCCATAATTTCGCCAGTCGTTACGTTCGAAAGTGTCAATTCCCGAATTTCCATTTTCCTCTTGGTCCCCTTCCAATATTCCCTTCGCCTGGAGTGTCACGACTGTTAAACGTGAATGGCTGGAATTGAAAGGGTTAATTCAGTGTTATGATTCATGAAATCAGTCTGGCATGAACCGATTTCATATTCTAGACGACCGCAAGAGATAATGTCGGATTCTGGAAGGTACTCCGGAGTAAGACCACATAATAGATCGCATTCAAAGCCGCGAGGGTGGTAAGCTGTAGCTGCAGCGTTAACAGCTTTCACGATGCGCCCGTCATTTCCTGCCGGTACAAATTTTCTCGTCTAATAGACCTCAAAGCTTGGACTGTTCGTTTCGGTATGAATAGAAAATAAAAGAAACTCATCGGGGAAAGTTTGAATTGTAATAAGTTCGCTGTGGTTGGAAGTTTGATAAACATTTGGTAAAATTTTTACGCGCTTCTTTCACAATTTCGTAACAGATTGTTCGATAAATGGTGTTTTTTCATTTAATTTCGAACGCAACTAACTTTGGCGGCATTATTACGAACCATATTAAATTTTCCAGGCAAATGGTACTTGTTTCATTTACGACGAGTCTAAACAAATAAATATTCCGCGTTTTCGTATATAAAAAAAAAAAGATAAAATAATCACCGGAGGTTGAAAGGGTTTTAAAAATTTTTTTAATTTCATGCACCTTCATTCCATCGTTCACGTACGAATTACCTTTTTCACCCAACAAGATCCGATTCTGTAATTATAAAAAATTATTCTTTCAAGATTGATTTAATCGTAGGAACTTCATTTCTCGCCTTAAAATATGTAAATTATATTCCAGTCGCGAATCATAGTCCAAATACAATAATGCTACGATGTATCCGTAACAGGGTTCAATTTTAATTTTCACACTTGCAGTTCTCATTTATAAAATATAAAATTACGAAATATAAATTGCACCTAATATTTCAATGTTCTACATTCATTCTACACAGTGTTGAAACAATAAATGGCTATAGTTAATAGATGTAGATACTTAAAAAAAAAAAAAAAAAAAAAATAGTACAAGAGGTTAACGATCTCATAAATTAAATTCCACGATCCGAGCGAAAAATGGATGGCAAGGTGAATTACGAAATCGCTTTACTCGAGCACCTGTAACGAACGTTCGTTTGGTGTTATTTTGTTACAACGTGTAATCATGCGTCGTTCCATTTTAACGTTGAAGGATCTCTCGTTGTCAGGCCGGTGTTTTAAAGCGTTTTGAACCGGTCGCGGGGAACCGGTGGCCAAGCGTATTTTGCGGACGTCCGGTTAAAGGACCGCGTTATCGCGGCGAGTTGGCTGAAAACGAGTAATTAAAAGTGATAACGCTTTGTGCAGCCCGTGCTCGAAACATAACGCTCTTTTTTACTACGAGGAATTAACCCGTGGAGACGCGAGCGTTAAAGCGAGACCACGAGGGAAAGCCTGAACGGGTAGGGTTTACACGCTTAACGTGACACGGGGAAAAATTGGGGACGTCTGAAATTTGGTAAATTAGGGGAGTCGTCGGTTGTGACGTTGAATGGTTGAATTAGAGAGGTCGAGGCGAACGAGCGGAGAAGATGTGGTAAAAATGGCCTCGGCAAGGATGTAATTGTATCAAATGTAGCAATTGTGGTTGCGCGACTTGTGTGCATGTATACGTAGAATTATTTGGAATACGAGATTGCCAGAGGTAGAGATTTGTAGAGATTTCCAGAGATTTTCCAGTTTAATGTAATTTTGTTATTAATCTTGAACCCCGACCCTTTGTACCGTCGAACTTTTTTTTAAGTTTCAAAATTAGTTAGGGTATTGTTGAGAAGTGAGTAGATAAAGTGGTGTTTCGGAAAGAGACAGAAATTACGAACGTCTACGATTTTTTTTATTTACTCGGCTAATTTCCTTTGCTTTAAAATAAAAAGAATTTTAATCGAGGAAAATACGAAATTTAAGTTAAAACGTAACCTAGTAAAAAAACGTAGTAAAAATTGTAAAAGCTGGAGGAGTGCAAAGGGTTCAGCGTGAAATTTTTATGTCTTATAGGAATATTTAGCGGTGTAGATTTTCGGTTTTAATTATCGGTTTATTTATCTTTTTAACTAGATATTTTCACATATTTTACCCGTGGAGCATGGACGTGTAATAATGCATTTTTTCCATTTATGCAGCTCTCGCAACGAGAGAATTACCATTTAACAAAACAGCGATTGAAGTATACACAAGTTGGCGTCGCTTAACACCCAAACAATTAAAGTTTCTTCCTATTTGATCGTCTCAGGTATCTCTTTTTGTAACAAGGAAATTACCGTTCACCGAAAGATACACGTAAGACGATCGGATCGAAGGGAACTTTAATGCCTTTAGCGTTAAGGAGCTCCAACTTGTGTACACTTTTATTTGAGTTCGTTGTTCCGCAGTGGAATGGTACCGTTTCCCAGATTTGTCTTCGGTAAATACACGTATCAAATTCGTCAGTGTAAAATTCTCGTTCCACGAACTTTGGCGCTTAACGACTCACGCTGTTTGACTATACCCTTACTCTTTCTCCCTCTTCATCCACCTTTCTCACTCTCTTTTTCTATATACTGCGCTGCGTGTAATCTCTCCACGACAATGCATGCATATCCTCTTGTGCACGGAAATATCGTTCCGCGACATCAAAGGGAACGAAGAAGAAAAAAGAATGAAAGCGGATGAGAGGTCGGGCTTATCTGAAAACCGGCGAAAATTGCTGCCCTCCTCTCTCCATTTATAACGGCAGAATTGAACGTCACCGAGCAAGAATGCCGGGAGGTCACGGACGTGAAAAAAGGGACGCTAAACAGAGTGATAAGAAGAGGAATGGGAAGAGGAAGAAGAGAAGCGCGGAGGAAGGCGGTTCCGCCTAGAGGAGACACGTACGCGAGGCGTACGTCGTGTACGTGTATGTGCGTGGTCGCGTTGCTTCTTCAATTCCGTAGTGCATTGCAGACGATTATTCGATTAACGAGAGAGAACCTGCAAGCACCGCGGGAGTGAGGTGGCCTCGCGTCTGATCGACGATTACTTCGATTGTCAGCGATGGACCATGGGCTGGATTCCGAAGAGAAGAAGAGGATTGAGAGAAGAGAAGATTGTTGGAAGTAGTTTAAGAGTATTTGTGTCCTGGCAAGAATGCACGATTCATTTTGTACTGGATGTTTGAGAACCAGAGGTCGCGATGCATCGGGTGTTTCACAATTGTAGGTTAACTCGTTGCGTGGTGCGCCATTTTGTGTATTTTTATTCTTTTGTTTAAGTTGCGTGAATCATTGGATAATTGTGCATCGTTTGTGTTGTTCTTGCACGGGTAATTAGATATCAGATACGAAACTTAAAAATGTTTCTTATATGGATTTATCAGAATGGTTTGAGTAGAAAATCCAATATGGCGGATCGATGAGGACGTGTTAATACAGCGATGTTAAAATTATTGTGTACCGATTGAATTCATGGGACGAGAAAGTAATTTCTGGGAAGTAATTTGGATTACCGTATGCGTTATTATATTTCTTGTATTTTATGGTTAGATAATTGGTTCGATACATGCGAAACGAGAATTTAGAAACGGTGTAGAATTTATGATACTTGTCAGTGGTATTTCTTTTTAAATCAGGTCAGAGATCATTCTGTATTTAGTTGACGTGAAATCGATAATTATCGAGGAGTTTGTTTTCCGTTGAAATTGAAGAAGTTTCTTGAGATCGATTTTACCAAGTATTTATATCCGTAAACTTTCAGGTAACGTTAGGATGGTAAAACTTTGGTTACGCAGTCGCTGTAACGTCACAAAAATTTAATGACCGTGTAATATCATTAGTGACCCTTCAACATTTTTAATCGAAGGGTTTTTAATTTGGGTCATACCGTGTAGAACCATTATGCAAGCCAGTCTGATCTAATTTTAAGCACGACATTGTTCAAAACAGCTACAAAATTTGCTTCCCGATTTTATAGGTATTAGCAACATATTAAAATATAAGATTTATATTTTAAAAGAGTCGTGGAAAAAATTTTCATTCTATTATCTGTTAAAAAATATTTCAAACAACAGCATTAACCATTGCCTGAAAAATGTATAACAAATTTTATCCATTCGTTAAAACGTATCTATATTATTAAATCCGTTAACTCTTAATAATCTCAAGAAAGAAGCCATTTTTGTTTTCTCCATACGCCAGTAAATTATCCGGAAACTCGATGGTCAAAAACCGAAAAGGGTCAGAATTTTTGTTCGTCAAAACAATTCGTTATTTCCATTAGTTAGAGCGTGGCATTTCCTGAAGATTCATTCACTTCTGAAAGTATGGAGTCCGATAAAATCGAGCGGACGTGTATGGAAGAGGTCAGAGGTCAGGAGGATTAATTCCTTCTTGGAAAGCTCTTTCTTCCTCTTTTTTTTCTCCGCTTTCTCTCTCTTTCTCTCTCTGTCTTTTGTTCTTTTCTGCTTTCCATTCTCCTTTCCTGGCTGACTCTTTTCTGCATAATACCGCGAAAGGTAATTAAGGGAGACCAAGGTGATCCGCGTTTTCTTCCGAGCCGACTCCTTTGGGATATTTTTAAATTCGAGCTGCGCCTTCTCTCCTGGTAACGACTTCAAGATCTCTCGTTAAGATCTCGAGACGGTTGAAAGTTCCCTTGAGCGCGAGTTTTGTTCACTTGATGGATGCTAATCATCCGTTCGATTTTTGTTCCTTCCGGGTCTCGCGCAGCCGGCTTCTCGACAAATTTAATGCAAATTTTGCGGAATTAGAATTTCATTCTCGCATTGTCTGGAGACATGTTTGCTTTGCGAAGAAATTTTTTATCATTAAGTTGTCGGTATACATATCTAATTAATTAATGTTACTTCATGACAAATCCTGGTAAAGTTTCTCCAAAGATGAACTTGCCGACAGATCCAACTTTTAGAAGTTAAACACATATAATAACCAGAACACAACAGTACTGTGGGAACGGTGAGTCTGAGGCGTGAATGTTTAATCTGTAGTGCTAGAGGTGTGAATAAAGAGTGTTTGGGACAGTGTGATCGAAGCGCGAGAGACGAGTGTCTGGGCCGAGCGATAGATGTGCGAGGGACGAGTGTTTGGGCCGAATGGTAGAGGTGTGAGAGATGAGTACTTGGGCCTTGATGAGTACTTTAATAAAACTAAAAGATCAATTTTTTTAACACGTTGACTACCATGGGGGTCACCGATGGCTGACACTCGATTTGTCTACAGCGTCATGGGGGCCACCGATGACCGGCGACGCGACCAATAGTAAAATGCATAATTAGAGTAAATATCGATACTGATTGTGGCGGGTGAAAGATGGAAGGAAAAGAATAGGAAGTCGTTTCGTCCTAGGATGCCTTACTGACGAGTCCACTAGCAGGCCCGTGCCTTAGACCCGGGGATGTTGAAGTTAAGAGAGGGATCGGTGTAAGTACTAATCGTACTGTTTTCGAGGACTTGCGGAAAAGTCGGTCTTGTAGGTCCCTCCGGTGACGGAGTGTAGGAGGGCCGCGACACTGATAAATTTTAAAATAATACCGCTGTTACTATAATGGTTTGAAGAAATTAATGCCATACAGAACATGCAAAAATAATTTTATTAATATACATATTATTTTTCTCAACATAATATACAAATATTGTGGGAATGGTAAGTCTGAGGTGTGAATGTTCAATCTGAAGTGATAGAGGTGTGAATAAAGAGTGTTCGGGACAGTGTGATCGAAGTGCGAGAGACGAGTGCTTGGGCCGAGCGATAGAGGTGTGAGAAAAGAGTATTTGGACCGAATGACAGAGATTATCGTGTGACCGAGGAGTTCCTGGGAATGCTTGAGCGGAGTGAAAGAGATTGAGAAATAGAAGAAGAGAGAATCAGGGAATATATGGATGGAGAAAATGCGCGTACGAGGTTAGTTGAGAACGAGAGTCAAGAAGAGTTAGTCAAGTATAGAGAGTCGAGAGTTTTCATTGAGACACCCGCCAGCAACCTAACATCCCTACAGTACTTCAGTTTATTACAATCATTTACAATTATATAAATTTTACTGTACAGAAAATAGGTATAAGCAGTAAAGGATAACACGATTGAGCGAAAGAATCGGGAATGGGTGCTAACAGGGGATACTAAACGCGAAAGAGTTACACTCGAACAATTCCCAACAACTCGTCAAATACATTCACATGACGTTCCGATGATACGCAAAACTAAATCGTTGGAACGAAAATGAAACCCAAAAGAAGCTTTTATAAAGCACAGTTTCATAGGTTCTCATAAATCAAGATAACATAGTCTATCAGGTACGATCTTGACAACACGATCTCGTAGACACAGACGAGAGTAATCTGTGATTAGACGTTCCCAGCTGCGATAAGCAAGGGTTAGGCGGTCCAGATGTCAGTGGTGTAACGCAAAATACCAGATCACTCGTAAATTTATCCCAGATAGGATCTCTGGCTCGCCGTACGGAGGAACGAGACGCGGCGCGAAGATAGTAGCTCAACCCTAGTCACCTATCTGTCCTCTCTGGCACGATAGTACGGTGTCGTGTCAGAATTTTCAACAGGTGGACGTCTCGTCTCGTCTCGTCTCGTCTGCCATCGCTTACAGCGGCACCACTGTGGCTCGTTCGTGGACGATTATGTGATTTCATGAATCGCGAACGTGCCTATGTGTCCCCTGGGAAAATAACTTGGGGTGCTGGGTAATAATGTAACACGGAACCCTCGGGCCGATTCCTTTCACAGCTTGTTTGCTCACGGACAATCATAGATGGCGAATGTAGGTATTACGGGCTGTTAAAAGTCCATACTTGTACCATGTATGCGAGCATGGAGGGCTTCTGTGAATGTATCAGTGTGTCGATAACTAGACTGCTGATTTTTATTAAAATTTATATTTTTTAAAATATAGTAGAAGAGAGTAGAGCTGCCACGAGTTAGATAAGTCAGAGTTATTCGTTTCGCGCACTAATATAGGAATGGGTTGTAATTTTTTTGCGCCATTAAGTTTGACTTCGTTGCATTATTTTTTCAAAATTGATAATTTCTTAATCGTAACAAAGTTAAATTTTAATTTCTAAACCGTGCAGTTCTGATTTATAAAATAGAAAATTACAAAATATAAATCACATCCAATATTTCAGTGTTCTATATTTTTATATATAGTAAAAAGGAATAGGACTGTCACGAGTTAAATAGGTCAGAGTTATTCGTTTCGTGCACTAATATAGGAATGGGTTGTAATTTTTTTGCGCCATTAAGTTTGACTTCGTTGCATTATTTTTTCAAAATTTATAATTTCTTAATCCTAACAAAATTCAATTTTAATTTCTAAACCATGAAGTTCTGATTTATAAAATAGAAAATTACAAAATATAAATCACATCCAATATTTCAGTGTTCTATATTTTTATATGTAGTAAAAAGGAATAGNAGTTTGACTTCGTTGCATTATTTTTTCAAAATTGATAATTTCTTAATCCTAACAAAATTCAATTTTAATTTCTAAACCATGAAGTTCTGATTTATAAAATAGAAAATTACAAAATATAAATCACATCCAATATTTCAGTGTTCTATATTTTTATATGTAGTAAAAAGGAATAGGACTGTCACGAGTTAAATAGGTCAGAGTTATTCGTTTCGTGCACTAACGCAGGAATGGGTTGTAATTTTTTTGCGCTATTAAGTTTGACATCGTTGTATCGATTTGCGGCTTCCGCAAGAGTTTCGAGCTGACTTCTGGAGTACAAGTTCCGGATATAAAAAGTTAAATCGGTTTAAGGTTTTAAAGTGGTTGTAGGTTTTTCTAGATTGATCGGTTACGAAGTTGGTTAAAGATCGGCTGCGATTTCAAAACTTGTTAAGACATGGAGTTAGCGTACGGGTGGATCGACGGTCCAACTTCGTTTACTTGGCCGCTTAAATAATTTGGCGTTCGTTTTAAAGCTTATACGAATTAAATGTATCTCCTCTCCTTACGTTCACCGTTTAATGCTTACTGTTAGTAAAATAAAACGTACTGGCTTATAATTTGGAATCACTTCGCTGTTCGAAGTTTTAAAACGAACATGTTTATTTTTACTGAAAATTTTC